>JAOUQT010017429.1:0-22446 GCA_025769995.1 Xyliphius kryptos | reverse complement strand
CATCATTTCACCATAAACCGACCACGACCAGGTGCTCCTCGCAAGATTTCTGACAGAGGAGTGAAAAGAATTATCAGGAGAGTTGTCCAGCAGCCAAGGACCACTTGTGGAGAGCTTCAGAATGACCTGAAATTAGCAGGTACAACTGTTACAAAAAAAAACAAGAAGTAATGCACTCAACCCCCATGGCCTGTATGCACGCTCAACACGCAAGACTCCATTGCTGAAGAAAAAGCATGTTGAAGCTCGTATAAAGTTTGCTGCACAAAAGTGAAATACTGGGAGACTATAGTCTGCATAATCAAGGCATTGCACATCACCCCAAAAACACAAAACAGTGAAGTTTGGAGGTGTGAACATCATGGCGTGGGGCCATGGCGTTTTTTAGCATATGGTACTGGCAAACTTCAAATAATTTAAGAAAGGATGAATGGAAAAATGTACAGAGACATTCTTGAAAAAAATCTGCTGTCATCTACTAGGATGATGAAGATGAAACCAAACACACAGCCAAGAAAACTCTCACTGGTTTCAGAGAAAGAAAATAAAGCTGCTAGAATGGCCCAGCCAATCACCGGACACCTGAAACCAATAGAAAATCTATGGAAAGAACTAAAGATCAGAGTTCATAGAAGAGGCCCACGAAATTGAAGACTGTTTGTGTGGAAGAATGGGCCCAAATCACACCTGAGCAATGCATGCGACTATTTTGTCCAGAAAGGAGGCCTCTTGAAGCTGTCATTGCCAACAAAGGCTTTTGTACAAAGTATTAAACAAATTTCAGTCAGCAATACTTTTTCCCTGTGCCCTTCCACATAATTACACATCATTTAATATCTGGACATCTATGGTTTGATTTCTTTGTATGTATGGATTAGTTTGGTTGTTACCGACATCTCGTGAAAATTTCATGTCAATAGCACCTCTAGAAATATATTTACTGAGAAAAATGGTGACATGTTCAATATGAAATGAAGCACCTATGTTTATAATGACTGTGACCTTTGGGTGAGCCTTTAGAACCTGTCTGTTCAGATGTTCCGCTAAGTTGATCAGGCAAGTGAATCTTAATGACTAAATAATTTTGAGCAATATAAGGTCTCGAGGGAATCTTCTGGCTGAATTTTTCACAGACTACAGATCAGCCGTGAAATTTAAAAAATGGAAATTCTTTCTTAACACATTTATATAATGATATTATATTTGGAGAAACGTGCATAGCAACTATAGTTACAATATAAAACAACTGTGTGCGCACATAACACACAGATTAATACATCAGTAATCACTTTAATAATTTCACAAAAGTCAGTGTGTGTCGTGTGTGTGTGTCTACCGTGGGCCCTTTGGACTTACTTACTCTTTAGGACCATATAGAGGTTTATATAGTCTACAACCAACAGATGTCTCACCAGCTCTACGTGGCGAGAGTTCATGAGCTCTATTTTGCGCAGGGGAAACTTATATTTAGGTGATGTGGACGTTATGTTTGTTGTGTTTTCTTTTATCTGTCAGTAAATTAACAGGCTGAGAAGGGGCTTGTGTTAAATAAAGTCACAAGTAAAGCTTTAAAATCTGTTTAAATAGTTGCAGATCTAAGAAACTAAAAACAAAGTTCAGTTAACAAATAAAATTAATAAGAGAAATATTCGGATCAATTTGAAAAAAATATTGCATTGATGTTGATGATAGTTGTTACCTTTGCTTCCAAAGAACTGAGCCGGTCAGTAAGGTCTGTGATGCGAGTACAATTCAGACAACCTAAAAGAAAACAGAGTTTCTAATATATAATGGCAGCAATAACGAATATACTTTCTCTAAAATAAAAAAAATGAAAATAACACATAATGCTGATCAGTATGCATGAGGGAAAGACATGTGCATGAGCTGAATGAATGACAGAGATGAGTAGGAGCTTGTCATGATGTTATGTTATGATGTCAGTTTTTGAAGGAAAGATAGTTAACAGGTTCATACTGGAGAGCTGCTCTGATGGTTTTATCACAGTGGCCTTGCGGTAAGTTGCCTGCTTTCGAACAGCCTCCTGTGCCATAAGAAGACTGCCAACTTGACCTGTACGCACACACACAAAACAAAAGGAAGGAATTAAATACTTAATTCTTGATCGAGTGGTACGGTAGTTTAGCGCTGGGGAACCAGGTTTGAATCCCAAGCTGAAGTTTCCATATTCTCCCTGTGTCTCTGTGGGTTCTCCAGTTCCCTCCCATAGTCCAAAAACATGGATTCAAAGTATATTGGCTGCTTTAAATGCTCTAAAGTGTGTGTCTTTGTGAGTAAGTGTGTGCCCAGTGACAGATTGGTGCCCTGTCCTGGGTGTATCTGCCAAGGCCTTCTAACCCTTCTAACATGAACTTAATATAATTAAGCGAAAGATGAATTAATGAATAATCAGTTCATTATTTTATTATCTTCCTCTAATTCCTCTACCATCCAGGGGAGAACGTTTTGAGCGCTGGGCAAATACACCCAGGACAGGGCACCATTCCATCACTGGGCATAAACTATAGACGGCAATTTACAGCAGTGAATTTACCTGCTGACTGACTGTGGGAGGAAACCGCACAACCAAGAGGAAACCAACGCAGACACGGGGAGAACATGGAAACTCCAGATTGGGATTTGAACCTAGGAACCCTAGTTCTGAGAGGCGAGCGTGGTAACCACTAAGCCACCGTGCAGTCTTGTATGAATAATTCTTGATCCGAATCAAGAGCAGTGTTTTTTAGTACAAATGATTAAATAAAGAACTTTTTGATCAGTGTTTTCTTATTTAATATTTTTTTAATATTATATAGCTACTACCCGAAAGTTCTTTTTTTTCCAGATAAGATCTACACTGTTGGCTTTTTTTGCGTCATGTCTCTTTTGGGTTAACTTGGTTCCACAGACAGGGTTCTGAGAGAGTGTTCTGTTTAAACAATGGCTTCCTTGTATTGTTCATATGGGCAAAGCTTTGTATAAAGCTCTTTCATTCTGTGGTGCAAGCTTTTATTATTCACAGCCTCGATTTCACTGAGCTCATATATGGAGTGTTCGCAGACCTCCACATCTGTAACTAGCTAGTTCTGCTGCTCCAGTCATTAGTGTGAGGTCCAGGTCAGCACCTCATCACCGGCTAGACTGAGGAGAACAGCAAGACCAACCCGAAACTGCCAAACTGACACTATAACAACACTGTGACCAATGGTGTGGCACTTGCTTTGTTTCTCAGGGCCTGGAAAAGAAATAAGTGCTGCTGTTGATGACCGTGCCTGAAGTCAGCGATGTAATGAGCCTAAATGTAAAAGCAAGACCAGAAGAAAATGTGTAAGGCAAAGAAAGTGGAAATAACTGGGAAGGAAAAGTGTTTTTTTTTCACTAGGATTACTCAAATTGTTTGGATAATTTCTCCAACATTTAAAATCTCCATCGCCAGCAGACTTATGAGGATGACAGAGAATACAGGAATAATGTACCAGAATAAGAAACATTCATATTAAATTCACTTAGACTAATGCTTTTTTTTAAGGTTACAGAAAATCTCTTCCTTTAAAGCACAGAATTAACCGAGTAATCCTGTCAGATTAACCAACAACAACAATCAAGTTCAAATCCCTGATTGGCAGGAATCAGGCAGATGTTTGTTGTCATCATTTTTTTCATTGTTTTAGTACAGAGTAAGTTAGCACAGCTGTTCTAAACATCAACATACAACAAACTCAATGGCTTTCCAGATGTGAGGGACATGTCTTGCATATTTTGCCATGGAAGAACTCCTCTGACAAGTGAGTGGTTCATTAAGGTTTTCCATTTGGTTCATAAAATGGTTCTATTTAAACTAAACTACAGAACTCAATTTATAAAAAGGATTTGAGTTAAGAGTGCTTTATTTGATGTTTTTAATAATACAGAATACAGAACTTCCAAATGAAACAACACCAAAGATAAGTCAGTAGTTTAGAAAAAACTAGCTACACTGTAGTCCCAAACCTGTGCATTACTGAGTGAGTCAGCCTTATAGATGTTGTTGGGAAGGTCGTTCCACCATTTAGCAGCGGTTAATGAAATGGAGTGAGAATTTGCTTCTCGTGAGTTGGAATCACCAGTCGACATTCATCACTAGAGCGCAGTGAACGAGTCAGAGTGTATTTAGTAAAGAAGGACTGAAGGTAAGAGGGGGCAGATCCAGAGACTGTCCTGTAGGCCAGAGTTAGTACCTTGTACTGAAAGCGAGCAGCTACAGGAGGCCAATGGAGAGAGATAATTAAGTATCTTTGAAAATATTATTAATAAAACACCTGCAATTTTGGGGAAAGAACTATAATCCTGAGGGAAAACATCTACCAAAACAAAAATTTGCTTTGTTTATACAATGCTAGTCAAAGATTTGGACATGCCTCCTTCTTCCTCCACTTACCTTGTAGATGGACTTTTACTATTACAGACTGTAGTCCATCTGTTTTCTTGTTTTTGTTAGTTTCACTGTTGGTACATCACAGAACAGGTATAAATTGGGTAGTGGATTGTTTGTCAGTGCTGCAGAGGTGGTTTTAGTGCAGCAGTGCTGCTGTAATTTCATTTAAACACCTCAGTGACACTGCTGGGATAGGAATAATGCACCAACCAAATAATACCTGCTCTGTGGTGCTACTACTTGGGTCCTAACCATTAAAGAACAGAGTAAAGGGGACTAACGCAGTATGTTTTATAGTCCACAAACAGATAGAGTACAGGCTGTAATTGTTGGACCACAAAGTTCATCTTTACAGTAAGTGGAACTGATAACATGGACTACAATTAGAGCAAAAATGAGGTGGGTAACAGTACAACACACATCATGACCACATTGACGTCATCGCTGGGAATCCTTCGCCACCACACAAATTGTACCCATTCTGCAATTGAATGGCTTATCAGAAAACCGAATATCGTGAACCTATTGGTCTATGGTGTAAAATTACAACTTGCATCTGTATGCTGGGAAGTTTAAAAACAAGGTTACCTAATAAAGTTGCCAGTGGATACAAATTTTTTTTTTAATTATTATACCTGGTAATGCTTTACACGTTTTACACAAGTCATGCAGTAGTTGCATTGTATTGAAAATTGTTATTTTGTGTGCCTTAAGTCTCCTACATTAAGCAGGAGGAGTGTTCACCACGTGGTCAGAGTGCTCAACCTGAGGGGCTTCTTTCCAGGGCCCAGTATGAGGGAGTGGTACGAGGTGAGAATGTAATAGCAGACACAAAATTTAGATATTATCTAAATCTAATTTATTCATTCTAGAGACTTCAAAATGCATAAAACAAAATTTTATATTATATCTACAGAATTTTATATTTTTCATTCATTATGTTCCGCTTATTTCTTTATGAGGGTCGGGGGGGGAGGGGTTACCCATGCCCATCCGGGGAAAACGTCTTAGGCGCTGGGCAGATACACCCAGGACAGAGCGCTAATCCATCGCTGGGCACTCACTCACTCACACAGTTTCACACACATACACACACTACATGCAAACTCCACCCAGATTGGTATTCGAACCGAATAAATTGTTCAGTTTTAAGAACTTCTCTTTTTTGGTCTGCCCTTAAGTCTTACTATAACTTACACATGGTTCAGAATGCTGCTGATGGCATCATTTCTAGAACCCCATCCATTCACCCATCACCCCTGCTCTTAAAGCTCATCTGTTTAGGACAGCTTACAGTCTTTAGACTGATCCCTTTTTTAATGTTTGTTTCCTTGTTTTTTTTTTTTTTTTGTTATTTTCCCCCGTCATTTGTATGCTTTTTATATTGGTTCTCTTTTTCATGTACAATGTTCTTGAGAGTCTTTAAATGGGACTATAAGTAAAATGATTTTATGAGTATCATGACTATTTTACCTGTATAATACACTGTATAGTTGTAGGTTATAAATTCATTTTATAAAGGCGTTGTTCCAATACACCTGATGCAGAGCTTGAATCAGCCTCTCTTCTTATTGTAGGACCACAGATATCTGCCTTCCAGGACCTGAATAGAGGCCATACAGGAAAAGGCCCAGAGGGAATGACGTACAGACAAGGCTCCATCACACATGTACGCATCACTTCCTCTTAAACAAACCACCTGCACATGTTTATTTACTGGACAAACATATCATCTCTCTACAGGTCTTTACTGTGACCAGCTGCTCGGTGCAGACTTTATTTCTACATACCCTCTTAGAGCCTTGTTTTTTTAAAAAAAAAAAAAAATTTTGTAGCCACAGTGTGGTTTATAAAGTCATGTAGCTTTAGCTTAGTGTTTTTTTTAGAACTAAAAACTATTAGAAATGTGGAAAATCTTTGATTTTAATTTAATTTGAATTTTAAATGTTACAGCTACTTGTTTTTATTTCAGTTGGTATAATAATAGAAAACTATTTAATTTATTACAGCGCAGCAACTGGCAATCTTATGTGTGGTTGGTTGTTGGAGGTGAACTTAATGACTGGACCTGGTTTATGCTGGTTAATATGCTGATTAAAATGCTAAACGTATTCAGTACTGATGCAGATTTGAAACATGAACAACAGAAGGCTTACTTAGTGTTGGTGTAGTGTTCTCTGTAAGTGTAAGTGCATGGTAAGTGCAGATTTGTAGAATGGAGTCAACAGTACTGGGTGTGGTGGCAGCGTCTTATTCAGACTTACAGTCTAATGTAAAAAGCGGAAGTGATGAATCTGAACTGGATGATGGTGAGAATGATGGCAGGAGGACAAAACAAATAAAGTATGTTTCTTTGTATTCAACGTTTTACAAGGATCTTGTCCATATTCATCTTATATTTCTAACTAGAAAGTGGAAACTTATGTTTTTATAACATTTGTCTACTTTTTATAATGAAATTGGGAGCAAAGCCAAATGGGCACAACATATTTAATGCGAAATTTGAAACTTTTTCTAATGGGTCTTTGTCTGTTTTCTATCATTTCCTGTGATAAGGGCACTCCCGCTATTACTCAAGCCAAACTAACAGCCGAGGATTTGAGCAGCCCAGAGAAGCGGGGCGCCGAGCAGCTGCCTAAAGTCATTTACGAGGGCAAGAGTGGTCACGTTCTCTCATACGATGGTAATAACTGTACACTTTTAAAATATAACTCCAGTGAATAAAAGAAATGTGCAATGTTGTATTAAAAGCAATGAAACATTAAGGTGGGGTGTTTGGCTCGGTCTTCGGGAAGGCAGTAGTTGATTTCAGGACTTTAAAGCAGACAGTTAAATGTGCTACGAACTCCAGGTGAAGTGAGTGGTTTCTTCCAAACTGTGGCAGGTGTTTTTAGTAGTATATGATGCACTACCTTCATTTAATTTCACTTACATTTTAATTGCAACGGAGATTTGGCTCCTTGAGTCGAACCGTGTCAGCAGGCTCATGCAGTAACAATAGCACATGAGTCATGACAAATTTCTGGTCATCGTCACATTTGCTGAAAAATGTCTAAAGCAATTGTTTTATTTTGAATTCTTAAGGTATTTTTCATCAACATTTCATTACAACACCAAGGAGTCAGTATGTGGAAAAGTGTTTGTTCAAAACTGATTCTGCTGACCAAACCACATTAATATGTTACTATGACATAAAAAAGTGTGCATTAGTGTTAATAAATTATGGAAATGAAATGGGCCGTACAGTTACACCCCTTTCTCGTGATTTATTTACAGTACTACACAACCTTGAGTGTCTTATTGCTTTTATACAACGATTATTAATAAACTGGTCGTCTGCAATGTAATCTAGTCTGCCTTTTAAAGTAAGAGTAACAGGATACCGTTTTTTCAAACAATCCAAAAGTGCCATATAACGGCCAAATTACAGAACACAGTTTATAAACAACATCCACGACTGGGTTAGTGCTCAATTGAAATCGGCTTGCTATTTATATTAGTCTGGATTTTTATTTATGGTACATGATTTAAAATAATATATATAACGCATTGATACATGTATAAAGCGCTCAGAGGTTTGCATTATTGGCTCAGATGTTAGATACGGCTAAACAAGGACATGTTTTATTATGTTCTGTCTTAAATACATTAAGAACACTTTTTCAATGCCCGTTTTTATAGACGACATGTTTATGCTGATTAAACATGCAGCTGATGTCTCTGTAGTTGGCTGCTTAATGAAAACAAGCGATTGATAAAAAAATCATATTTAAACATGAATTTTTGTTAAAGAAGAAACCCTGAATTTTATAACCTGTACACTATGCAAGACATTTCAATTGGAATGGAATAAAATGTGTTTATTTCTGTTCGCAGCTATTAAGAATCCCAGAGAAGGTACTAGAAGCCCCAGGACGGGTCACGAGCTCAAGCGCACATACGAAATGATGAGAGAGCCGTACGAAGGTCAAGGAAACATTCACAAAAGACAAACTGTTGTAATGTGTGAAATATGTTTTTGATGTTTTAATGTTGTTGTTTGTCTTTCTGTCCAGGTTTGTTTAGCCGAACGCTGCCCAGAGATGGTCCTCACCCGGACCCTAAGGACAGACCTATTCTGGCTGGATCTATCATGCAAGGTGCACCACGCAAATTCTTTTTTACTGCACTGTTAGTCAGGTTTACCCTGGAAACCATAAGGACAGCTTGCTTGCAGGGTAGTCGTAGGCTTGTGGTTAAGGAACCAGCCTTGCTACCTGAAGATTCTTGGTTCAATTCTTGGGCCCACCAAGTACTATAGCTAAAGTGCAATAACCCAAACCCGAATTTCTCCTCGAGTGCCGCCCACCGCTCTAGTCATGTGTGCTCTCTTCACTCAGTGTGTATATATATATATATATATATATGCGTGTGATTCACTGCATTGATGTGTTAAATGTGGAGGACACATTACTCTGTGTGTAAGAACAATAGGCAAAATGGATCACTCTTACTCTTGCTACTTTTTTTGTGTCACTGTGTGTTTTTCCCAATTCTCTAGGGACTCCACGAACGTCTGCTGATGCTTTTGACGAGGTCAAGTACGGCAAGCAGATTAAGAGGGAGAGCCCACCACTCCGCTCATTTGAGGGTGGAATTACCAAAGGCAAACCTTATGAGGGAGTCAACACCATTAAAGAAATGGGGCGCTCCATTCATGAGATCCCTCGTAAGGAGGTGCAAGACAACAGAAAGTCCTCTGGTCCTGAAGGATCTATAGCACAGGTAAGTCAAAACTTGTAATGCATCACATATTGTAATTTTTTTTAGGACAAACAGGATCAGAAAGTATTCCTTCAGAAACCAAAAGCTTTTCGGTCAGCTTGTTTTTCACCAACTGTCTTTAGTGTCTTTAGGTTTAAAATAACAGGTAGCTACTAAACTTAATCAATAACGTAATGGTTTATCATAGTATATACATTTAGCTTATATTTGTATTACTAACTGACCTCTTGGCTTGACATAATGTTTTGTGCAAATGGTGTAAACATTAATTTATGTGCAATTGTTTGCACAAAATCCACCAGTCAGACCGCACATGGCTCTTGAAGGGAATGGCACATTATGCACAAAAGACATCTATGAATCACGTTGTGACAAGAGCAATGACACACCTTGCTGCGGAGTGAGGTGTTTAAGTCTTGCTAAAGATCGCTAAAAT
The DNA here is from genome assembly GCA_025769995.1 of Xyliphius kryptos. NCBI lineage: Eukaryota > Metazoa > Chordata > Actinopteri > Siluriformes > Aspredinidae > Xyliphius > Xyliphius kryptos. The sequence continues at coordinate 12,832 of JAOUQT010017429.1, read as the reverse complement.
AAAGCCCCTTAAGCCACTTCTTGGTGGTTTGTAAAGAGTAAATAAACCTCTAGGGGATCACAAAATTCTCTGTGTTTTCTTTACAAATTCTATTACTGGTAAATTCACTTAACAGGGCAAAAGAGTGACCGTGTTTAAAAAGTGATGTATTGTTGCAGATCATTATATTATTTTGCTTGTGTTAATCCAGAATCCTGTAAAGTACTTAGGATCAGTTCATGCTTAGCTTTTAGCTTGGTGATTTAAAGTCCGTATGCATCTTTTTGGCCATGGGAAACCTCCCCAGAAAACTCAGTGTCTGCTGTTTTTGTGCTGATGTTAATGCCAGATGAGATTTGGAGGCAGCAGAGCTTTAAAGACTCTTGTGCACTTTGCATTTCTGCACTCAGTGACTTGTTCCTTAACTTTTATTTGTTCTGGTATGTCATAGTTGAGTTACTGTGATTCCCAAATGCTTCTACTTTTTTTTAAATCCACGTTGTGGATTATGGAATATCTAGTGGGGAATAATTCATTTTATGAGCTGCCTTGTTGGCATGGTGTCATCCTATTACAGTACTACTACTTTTAAACAACCTATTCATTTACAGATGTTTGTTAAAGCAGATCGTGTGCATAGAAGCTTTGTTTTATACTCCCTTGCTACTGGTACTAAACAAAACGAGAAAAAAAGATTTGTCCCATTACTTGTCTTTTTGCTGCCTACTTAGTTTGGAATCAGACATAAAAAAAAAGAGGTTTACCCTCTGTGTATCTCAATAAGCTGGCACACCGCTTTTGAGTTTAAGATCCCCTAGTGCTTTGCTCATGTTTCTGTATGCTATCTGGCACAAGGAACCGAAGCACAATGATGTAATAGTGTCTTCATGGTCTGTTTCCTCAGGGCATCCCTCTGAAGTATGAGAGCAGTGGCGCCAACCAGTCAGCCATTAAGCACAATGTCAAGTCCCTCCTCACCAGCCCTGGCAAGCTGGAGGACTCTAAAGGGCAAGAGCGTGTGCGTCACACTTCAGTAGTCAGCTCCACATCGGTCCTGCGCTCCACTCACCAAGAGTCAAACAAAGCCCAACTCAGTCCCGGGATGTACGATGATGCCAGTGCCCGCAGGACCCCACAGGACTACATCGGAGGCTCGATCTCTCGAGGATCCCCTCTGTTGCGGGTACAGGAAGGTATGAGTGTTTTGTTGGTTTTGTTTTATTTCACAGTCGTAAAGTTGGATCAACGATTGTATTTTTTTCAGCAAACTAGCAATTTTGCAAAATTTCACTTCTCTTTTTACTTTGTGCAGGAGGTATAACCTCAGGAAAACCCATTTCTCATGAGAGAAAGAGCACTATGACCCCAACCCAGAGGGAGAGTGTTCCTTCTAAATCCCCTTTGACTGGGGGTGACCCAATGTCCTCGCATAGCCCCTTAGACCCTCATCCGTTGTACCGAGCCCACATGGCCCATCCTCTGGACTCCAGCCTTTTCCATCCAGGTAATAATGAGAAAATGAGGCTTTATCTAATTGATTAGAATTGTTGGTGTTAATGAGGTCAGACGGTGGTGGGACTTCATCTGAAAATTTCTTGTCGAAAATAATTCACATTTAAGAAAACAGCAAGATCCACTAAAGCACACTGGGGTCATGTTTGAGTGTTTCTTGCACTGATTTTTTATGTACGCAATTCGGATTGGTCAGTTTAAAGTGTTATTTTTTGGAGATGGCAGCAATTCATTGTAAATTAATATATTGTTCTTGGTCCATATTTAGGATTTTAGTATTTTTTCTTTGCTTTATAATCAGTGAAATAATAAACACATCTGTTTTGATTACTGTTTATTATTAATAATTATTGTAATAATAAGGTGGCTGAGTAACTGCCAGAGTGAAAGGAAAGTTTACTCTACAGTAGTGAGGCCTGCCTGCAATGTTGTGTGACATAGACAGTGGCTCTGATCAAAAGGTGAGAGGTGAGAAAAAGATGACAGTTTGTGGTAGCTCAGTGGTTAGGGTGTTGGTCTATCAATCTAAAGATTATGGATTAGGATTCAAATTCCAGGTCTGCTTTAATTACTAATGAGAGTCCTTAAACAAGGCCCTTAACCTCCAGGCAATGCTTTATCATGACTGACCCATGATAAATTTGACACTGTCCCCAACCATTAAGTTGTAAATTGAGTAAGTTGCTTTGGATAAAAACATTTGCTAAATCACAGGTTCTGCATGCCCATCCAGGGGAGAACATCTCGTGGGCTGGGAAAATACACCCAGAACAGGGGGCCAATCCATTGCTGGGCACACATTCACTCATTTAAAGCAGTCAATTTACCTTGAATCCGTGTTTTTGGACTGTGGGAGGAAACCCACATGGACACTTGGGGAAAACATGGAAACTCTACCCAGACTGGGACTCGAAACAAGAATCACCAGCAAAAATAGTATAGTAAATAGTATATTTTGCAAACATAACTGTGATTTTGCTCACCACATAACACCACTGTTCCACATACTTTATTGTGTTGTCTTTATATATAATATAATTTAGCCCACAAATGAGAAGTAGTTTGATTATTTAGGGCGTTTCATTTTGTAGCCTTCTAATTCAGATTTTCTTACAACAGCGTACATGTTTCCGCGGCAGCAGTCTCCCACTGGCTATCCCAACACCTACCAGCTGTACACTATGGAGAACACGCGCCAGACCATCCTCAATGACTATATCACCTCCCAGCAGATGATCCCACGGCCTGATGTTGCCAGGGGTCTGTCCCCCAGAGAACAACAGATTGCCATTCCTTATCCTCCTGGAGCAAGAGGTAGGGGCTGCTGACTATGAAGGAGGGATTTGCAGATTTTATTTTGTGCCTGTGTAAACTTGTGGCAACCTTTTCCAGGCAATTAGAAGCAAATGACCTTTATAACAAATAATTATGAAAGGGAAATTCCGTTCTTGACAATTTTGTCTGAGTCTTGGGCTAAGGCTGCTTTACATACAGTAATCAACACTGTATATTAAAACGGCCATTTTTAAAGCACCTGTTTATCTGTTAAGGCTTAAATTTGTATAGTTAAGAACTGAGAATTAGCTCATTGTCCTTCTGCCCCTTATCATACAGTCGGTTTTAAGCAGAACGCTAGACGAATGGTGGTGCAGGTGTTTAGTGATTAAATGCTGTTGCTTAACCCTCTGTCTTACACTGCACCATGTTCTATGCTTATCTAACTCCATAATCATAGGTTTCACAGCTTAATAATATACAGCACACAGCACTGATAACCACTGGAAACTACTTCCCTCAGTACATAAACATTCAGTACATGCGTTCAGACAGCCTGATCCTAGTCCAACAGTTCGTGTTCTGCCAAATCTTCTAAAAGCATTTGGTGCTCGAGTTAAAAGTGAAATGGGAATCCTGTTGTAGTTGCTCACTCTTTGGTCCCTTTGCTTCTGTCTGCAAAAGGTATCATTGATCTAGCCCAGATGCCTCCCACCATCCTGTTGCCTCACCCTGGGGGAACAGGTTCCCCTACCTTGGACCGCATCACATACATCCCTGGACCTCAGCCCCCTTTTCCTCCTAGGGTTTTCAACCCCACCTCCATATCTCCAGGTGAGGACCCGAGCCCTTCCAAATGCTGTCCCTTCCTCAGAAACCCTGCTGTGTGTAATAGTGCCTGACCTAGGTCGCCTCCCTTTGCTGTTTTCTACTCTGCCACTTACTTCTTGTGCTCTTCTGCAATACTTTCTACAGCAGTCTTCACACCAGTCGATTGATACGGCTCATTCTTTAAATGAGGCTCCGCCTGCTAGTGTGCTAGAGGAGGAAGAACCAGCTCACTTGGCTGTGCCTTTGCAAATTGCTATAAAAATGTGTTCAATTGTATTAAATTGTTACTTGAGTCATTTCTAAGGGTTATGGCAGAGAATGGTGTTTATAACCTTTTGCTTTGGGTACAGTTGGTGGGTATAAAGCGGTTGTTTATATTGATGCCTTGTTGAGCATTCTGTTCCTCTTAATATACATTACATGTTAAAACTCCAGATAGAATGTATTTGGAAACTGAAGGTTAAGTTTCTAAGCTTTCCTGTTATAAAGCATCCCTGTTACCAGCTTGTGCTTTGACATTCTCGTTTCTCCAACAGGCCATTTCATTTGTGCATGTTAAAACCAAATAGTGTCAGTGGGTATATACCATCTGCAAATCCCACTAAACCCAGTAATCATCTCAGGCCATCAATTTGTTCTTGTTTTAATGATGGTCCCAGCATCTATTTTGTATCACTTCTAGCTTTACTGCGTTTGGTTTGTAGATTGATGTTTAATGCGTTTGTTTGACTTTGTTGCAATGCAACAAGATTTATTACTTACTTGATGACATGGTTGTGCAGCAGTTAGTGAGAGGCTCCCGTGTTTGATTACTGGTTAAAAACACATTTGTTCTGTGTGGAGTCGGGTATGTTTCCTGTGGGTTCGCTCCAGGGACTCCTGATTACCTCCCACATTTCAAAGACATACTGATGGGTGAAATACAGATAAATTACCTTCGGCTCTGTATTGTTTAAAATTGTACCTGTTGATTCTGATTCCAAATGTTCTCCTAAATAACTGAAAAAATATACTTCCTATGTTATTTTATACAAATTTAATTTAGAATCTTGTATTATTTGACACCCAACTTTTCATTTAAAGTAAAGCAGTTTATAATAATGACCAGTAGCTAAAATATACTATTTTCTTTGTTTAACCAATATTAAACACCAACAAGAAAAAGTATCTTAAAGAAAAACAGATTAGGATTAGATAGCTATGTGAAAAGCTTCATATAGTTTTATACACTTATAGAGTTAATAATAGCATTTTTTGTAGTTTAAGTCCTTGCCTCTCACACAGCCCCTTGATGGTATATGTTATACATTTTAAGTTTTTGCCCACCACTTTTAATACAGAGTTGGTGTAACTTTGACAGGCTTAAACCAGTTTGTTCTTCACCATTGCCTTTATTGAGGTATTTCTTACTGCAGAACTAGCCACCACTGTATGATTATTTTTATTGCATTGTTTACTCCAAAACAAATTAACAGAAAATTATCAATTCTTTGAACTAATCTGTCTGGCACCAACAAAAATACCACAGTCAACAACCTCTGAAATCCAAATTTTACCCATATATGATGGTTAAAATGAACATTTCCTCATGATTTTGTGTCTTCTGCTGCTTTTTTAGGATTACCTTGTTAGTTAACCGCATAACTGTTTAGTTAATTACTGGTGTTTCAAGTAATGTGATTAGTGTGCGCATGTTCAAAATGTGGAATGTTCAGAGCAATTTATTATTAGTAGTATTATTTTTACCGTGATGTAATGTGAGTCTGATCTGACTTTTATCTTGAGAATGGTTCCAGCAATTATTAATGAATCCATATTTTGTCATTTTATAAACACACATAATGTTTTTTTTATGTGGAAACTTGAAATTTATTTAAACAAAACATTCTTTTTAAGTGAAATTACATTCAGTGCTGTCAGTGAGTTAAGATTTAGCTCTGTACTGTACAGAATATATAACCTTCATGTTAAAAACCCTTTGTTTTAGCCGGAAATCAAATGTTGGACTATTTTTATTTTGGGTTTAAACTCAAAACTATGCTGTAACAATATTTATTTTTAGCTCTGAATAATATCAATATTTACTATAGCTGATCTGCAATAAGCAATCTATGTATTGTACATCTTACAAGAATGCGTTTACATAGTGTTTGCAACATCTACTCTTTTTTTTTAACAATTATTTTGTTATTGTGACTTTGCAGAAGCCCTGTTTTTTTTCTATATAAGTTCAATATCTAAGAACCCTTTTGGAATGTCAAAGAACTTACCATTAATTGTCTTGTTAAAGGCTGCATACATTTTATTGTGTAGTCATGTAAGAAAAACAAACCGTGTATTATTTAACCCATTAGGTTAATATGTTTCTCCCTGTAAACTCACAATCTAAACTGTTAGAAACACACAATCCAATACAATCTATTTTTTTCTGTTGCCCTTGAAATAGCTTTAAATTTTTCATGTACATTACTTATTTTCTTTAACAGAATCATATTTAAGTACCCCTATGTGTTGTAATACTTAAACCAAATCTTCTGGTGTCAATAATGTCACAGTAGAAACAAAAATTCCTAAAACCCATTTGTTCCCAATTTATGATGGTTATTGTGAAATTAAGCTGAAGATGGATGCATGATCTGCTTCATACTGCTGCCACATGCCTAGCTAAATAAATAACTGAAGGCGTGGCTAAAAAGCGCTCTATCCTTCCTTTTCATTCTTTAATGAAAACTTTATTAACGTTTAAGCACAATTTTAATGTAAATGACTTCATCGGTCATTTCAAGATCGAATGAGCTGCCATCAAGTCATTTAGCACTATTGTGACTGGTCAACATAATTGATTGACAAATCTGTAAGTGCAATTACATGAATATTTTCAATACATCAATATATTAAAAAAATGAAGAAAAAATTTGCTGTTAGCCTTTTTAAGTTTGTTATACACTCCATAACAGTTAATACCCAATGAGAATAGATGGTTTGTTCGCGGTGCAAAGTTTTGATGGCACCACAGCAGCAGCGGTATGGTGCATTAGAAGAGAAACCACACAGAAATAATTCTGAATAATGGATCAAGAAAGGCAGAACCACACGTTTTATCTAATAAACATTTATTTATTTTTTTTAAATAATAACTTGCCGACACTCAGCGTAACATATGCTGCCTAATTGAGATAGCACGTCTAAGAAGGTTCACAAACAAAGGTTACAGCCATTTTGCGAAGTTCAAGAGCAACTGTGACTGATAAAAACAAACGGCTCAGTGGTTAGGGTGTTGGCCTATCAATCTGAAGGTTGGGGGTTCAAATCCCAGGTATACCAATTACCAATATGGATTCTTGAGTAAGGCCCTTAACTCTCACTGCTACAGGTCTATTGTACCAACCCTGTCTTCTGACCCCAATCAAGTTTGGATAAAAGCGTCAGCTAAATGTAAATATTTGTGGGTTGAGTTGTGTCATAGAAAAGGAGTGAGGCCTTGTCATGCGTACCCCATGCTTTTTTTGTGTGTGTGTGTGTGGAAGTGGGGGGTAAAAATCTATCATTTAATACCCAAAATCATTTCTCACAGGCTCACTATCTCCATCTCTTACCCATTTCTTCAACTTTTAACTGTTGGAAGTTGGATTCTTCTTTAGTCTTCATTCTGTTTGTGAATCTGTAATTTAACCTCTGTTTTTTATTTATGAGTCCTGCAGTGCAGATTTAATTACTCATACTCACAATACTCTCAATAGCTAGAGCTCTTCTAAAGATATAGTGATTTTATGTACCTTGCACACTTTCTCTTGATTCTTGCTGCTAAAACCCTTTTTCATATACACTCTTGCTTTCCTTCTGCGTTTTGCGGTGTCTTAATCAAAGCTTTTATTATCTATTACAACAATGTAAGTCTGTTGATGTCCAGTACCACTTTTTAACAAAAACTTACTAAGATTCTTCTTGCTTACCAACATATGTTTCTTTTTCATAGGACACCCTGCCCATCTCCCAGCGAGTGTGGAGAGGGAGAGAGAGCGGGAGAGGGAACGAGAGCGTGAAAGGGATCGTGAACACAGAGAACGAGAGAGGGAGCGGGAAAAGGAACGGGAGAGAGAGAGAGAACGTGAGAGGGAGCGGGAGCGTATAGCAGTCACCAATGAGTACCTTCGTGCAGGTAAGTGGCAGTATGTGGTGCTGCTTTTAGGTCCTTATGTAAAAGAATGCTGCTAATAAAATATAATTAAGAGCAAGTTGTTTATACAAACTGGATTCCAAAAAAGTTGGGACACTAAACAAATTGTGAATAAAAACTGAATGCAATGATGTGGAGGACCCAACATCTAATCTTTTATTCAGAATAGAACACAAATCACAGATCAAAAGTTTTAACTGAGAGAATGTATCATTTTAAGGGAGAAATATGTTGTTTCAAAATTCCATGCACGGTTGATGATCTATAGCCATTGATGTCTAAAACACTGGCAACAAACGTAACTACACCCCTAAATGTCCAAACTGAACACTGAACACTCGTCATTTCCCCTCCAAAATGCCGTTGTTAGTGTTAGTATGTCTCAAGTCTGCATAGAAGCACGTGTGTTCAATTTTGTAGTATGGCTCTCACTCTTTCATACTGGTCACTAAAAGTTCCAACATGGCACCTAAAGGCAAAGACGAATTGTTGCAATACATGAAGATTGCCAACACCCTGAAACAGTGTTCCAGCGTGATGACCCCTAATACACCTCTAAGACGACCAGTTAATTGAAGAGGCTGAGGGGGTAAAGGTAATGGACTTTTCCAAGCATGTCTCCAGATTTAAAACCAATACAACATCTTTGGGGCATTCTCAAGCATAAGGTGGAGAAGCACAAAGTCTTGAATATCCGTGTTGTCAAAGAGGAGTGAAAAAGCATTCCAGTGTCAACCTGTGAAGCTCTTCTAAACTCCATGCCCAGGAGAGTTAAGGCAGTTCTGGAAAAAAAAAGTTGGTCCCACAAAATATTAACACTTCAGGAACATTCACTTAGGGGTGTACTCACTTTTGTTGCTGGTGGTTTAGACATTAATGGGTGTATATTGAGTTATTATGAGGGAAAAATTAATTTACACTGTTATATAAGATACTTTTTGATGTGACGACGTGCCATTTTGTCAGTGTTGTCCCATGAAAAGATGTACTTAAATATCTCGCAGAAATGCGTGGGATGTACTCACTTTTGTGATGCACTGTATACACCAAGGTTGTGTGTTATCATAAATGACATCTGTGATGTATGGATGTAATGTTAATGATGGTACACACTTTCTAATTAGACTCTTGTGTTATTGATCCAAAATGAAGTACTCAGCCTGTTTGTTTGTGGGTCACAGCTTCAGAACAGCCTGGTCGACCTGGTAGCCGTGGATTTCTGCGTTCTCCCTCCCCTTCGATGAGATCACAGGAGGGTGTCGTCCAGCATAGACCCAGCATCTTTCAGGGCACCAGCAAAAGTGTCATCACGCCTCTGATGTAAGCTCTACAGTTGGTTCAGTTCAGTTCAATTGGTGAAAAACTTTTCAAGGGAAAGCAGATGAGTTCATATGAAGTGTAGCTTTAGTATGCAGTAATGCTTCAAATAACACAAATCACTGTAATGTTGCCGAAACACTAGTCACTTTTTTGCCTTAGACAAACTATAATAAGCTAATTTCATGCTATTGGACTTGTATCCCTTGTCATCTTTAATGTTTAAATACAAACAAGAAACACGTTAAGCATTGATTCCTCAGCTATTCGAATTTGAGGAGTGACAGATCCAAGAGCAGGGTGGAAATATTTTGGTGTTTTTTTATTCTCTCGTCTGCAAAAGGACTTAATGTAATTATTTGGTGGTCAAAATATTTAGCCTATGGTTTTCCTAAAGTTTCTCAGTTCTTACAGCTGTATCCATGTAATAAGTAACCTGTGTAGAAGCATTGTGAGATGACTACAATCAGTTACCAGTAATTGAGATGAGATTAGATTAGATTAGATTAAAAAGGTTTTGCGGTTTTCTACATGGCTACCAATGCTGCGGTCAAGTCATTATTTTGCAATCGGCCTTAAGATTACTTGCGGCTATATTAAACACTACATGTCTTAGTGATTTTTATGGACCAAAATACTGGCGAAGCATGTCTCCAGACCTAAAACCAATACAACATCTTTGGGGTATCCTCAAATGTTTGCTTCCCCCAAAATCACCCCTCCAAAATGTAATTTCCCCTCCAAAATGTCATTGTTAGTATGTCTCAGGTCTGCATAGGAAGCAGGTGTGTTTAATTTTGTAGTATGGCTCTCACTTTTTTAAAAGTTCCAACATGGCACCTAAAGGCAAAGACGAATTGTTGCGTTACATGAAGATTGCCAACACCCTGAAACTGAGCTTCAGCACAGTGGCCAAGATCATCTAGCATTTTAAAAACGCAGTGTCCACTCAGAACAGTCCTCGCATTGGTAGTCCGAAGAAGCTGAGTGCACGTACTCAGGGTCACATCCAAAAGCTGTCTTTAAAAGATGGGTGCAGGAGTGCTGACAACAATCTACCGGAATGTTTTAGAGGAGTGCATGATTCCATCTTCTGATAATTTCTATGGCGATGCAGATTTTATTTTCCAGCAGGAACTGGCCCCATCAACCTGGTTTGATGCCCAATCCATCACAGTGTTTGACTTCGCCGTACCTAAACCTCAATAAGAAATGAGTGACACCAGACCCAACAACAAAAAAAGAGCTTACAGCAAGCATCAAGGAAATCTTGGCTTCCATAACTCCCAGGCAAACTCCTTAAGCTGATTGCCTCAATGCCACGTCACGTCGAGGCAGTGATAAAAGCGGGATCATCAACATGGTGCCCACTGGGTTGCCCACATGGACCACATGAGTAGCCCGCTAGTCTGTTCTAAAATAGCTCACCATAGTGACACTTTCTGGTGAGCTGCAAAACTGTGACAATATTGAGAGTAATTTCAGTATTTGTCACGCAAGCTCCATGCTAGCTGCTCACCGTGCAACTCACTATGAGCACTATATAAATATATAATTCATCTATATCTGGTTCTATACGTATTCATCTCAGGATGTGATCAAGGGAATTTTTTTTAATAAACCCCATTTTATTTGCCAATGAAAATACTGCATAGACCCAGAGTTACGGACTGTTTTATAGGTATAATTGAGTTTAATATTAGAGTATAGTAGTATTTATGGTTAAGGTTTGTATTGTGTTTAATAAATATACTACATTCTACTGCTGTTAGAATGCACCACTTTTTAATCCTTCGATTTTTTTTATTTATTTATTTATTTTTTTACTTTGGTATTTTGTTCATACTTGTGATTTAGTATATTGTGCTTTCACCCCTGAGCAGGCAGATGCCACCTGTATCAGCTGCTGCACCCACTAGCTCGCACTTCAACACTGCAGCAGATGCTTTGGCTGCACTGGTTGACGCCGCTGCCTCAGCACCGCAGATGGACATAGCAAAGACTAAGGAAGGGAAACATGAGAGCATGGGGGTACGAGATGATGAAGTGAACACCTCCAGAGCCTTGTCATCAACATCTGGCAAAGCACCAATGCCTGTATATACAGACAGCGGAGGGGCATCGGGCAGCAAAGAGAAAGTCAAGTCACGCATAGAGGACGAGTTACGACAACATGGCAAAACCACGATCACTGCCGCCAGCTTCATCGATGTCATCATCACACGCCAGATTGCCCCAGAAAAAGACTCCAGAGAGAGGGGATCACAGAGCGCCGACTCGTCAAGCAGCTGTAAGTAAAAGTCCATGTTCTTTATGTTAAGTATAGTTAAAATGCTCTTTAGTTTAGTCGGTCCGCACATCACTGCCAGCGATAACAGAAAGGCTTATGCTAGATAACTGAAGAGCGACTTTTAATGAATGGTGTTAAAGAACTTGACCTTTCCGGGGTTATTTTAGTGACCTCCAGCCGTTATGACACACAAGGTGGTGCAGCCATTGAGGTGATCAGTCCAGCCAGTTCTCCAGCCCAGAGAGAGGAGAAAAGTGAACGATCATTCCCCTCAGAGAAGAACTCTCAGCCAGTGACAGGTGGGCTCTTAAAATACCATCTTAATTAATGTATTACCCAACATTCTAGTCCTTTCATGTGCCAGTATCTCAGATTTGTGCCTGGTTAAGATTTTGCATTTGTCTGAATTTACCTGTAGCTTAAAAAGCTAAAATTAAACCTTAACTAATAGAAACATGGTCTCATTTTCCGTTTGTGTATCTCTATACTTTTCTCCACCTCAGGTATAGTACGGGGATTCGATCCAAGTCGCTACAGGCATTCGTTGGAATCAGGAGCCTCGGTACCCCAGCCTTCCTCCACGCAGAAACACCGTGTCATGACTCTTGCTGACCATATCTCGGTAATATTTTACATTCTAAAAACTCCAACCTGCATGCATAGCGTTTGAGTGTCTATAGCAATCATTCTGTTTCTTGCAGCATATTATAACCCAGGACTTTGCTAAGAACCAGGATCCACCTCCTTCCTCCAGCTCACTGTCTTCTTCCTCCTTATCCTCATCATCCATATCCTCTACATTCCAACCTTCTGGAGTAGGAGGTGGCAGTGCTCGGGCTAAAGTATCTAATCGTTACAGTCCAGAGAACCCACTCCAGCCCTCACACCATCATAAACCCCCCAGCAGAGTGTCTCCTGAAAATGTCCCGGACAAACCCAGATCCAGGTACCTTCACAGCTTTATAACGTGAGAATTGTTTTCTGCATCTGTTAAGGTTCTTTGTACTTTGTTTAATAGCGTTCTTGTCAAACATGATGATAATGTAGGGGATATTTATTAGTTATTATTTAGATCTGTAAATGGAGATTGTGATTAATAATTTTTAATTACACAAGTGGTACTTTTTCTTGTTCTTTTTAATCTGTCAGCAGTTAGTTAGTTCAGTGTTAGACCCACACAGCCTCTACTCTTTCTCTCCTCCCCCACTCTGGCTCCACACAGCCTCAGCTTCATGTCCACAGTCCACATACAGAGGGGGATCAAAAGTTTGGAAATCCATTATAATATTGCATTAAATAAATATAACACCTAATCAGGTTTTCAAAGAATTCTTTAAAATATTTCACCAACTATATGACCTTTATTCCCCAAAACCAAAAATGGGATAATAATTTTTCAGTATTTTAGTGTTACTGCTGTTTTTTTGAGCCGTGCAGAAGTGTGCATGTGT
>JAOUQT010017428.1:0-34612 GCA_025769995.1 Xyliphius kryptos | reverse complement strand
TCTAAATTGCCCTGTATAGTGTGTGTATGTGTGTGTGACTGTGTGAATGAATGTGTACCCAGCGATGGATTGGCGCCGTCCTGGGTGTATCTGCCCAGCGCCCGAGACGCTCTCCCTTGGATGGGCATGGGGAAACCTCCCGTGACCCTTATAAAGGAATAAGCGGAAGATAATGAACTAGTAACAACAACTAGTAACAAAGCAAGTCAGATAACAATATTTTCTCTGTCTGACAGGTTTGGTGTCCCATCACACCCGTTCTGTGATGGTGGGCCATGAAGTACTTTTGCTTTGTGAACTTCGCTCAAATCTAGCTATACCTCACTGGACTCTAAATGGCAAGCAGATGCAGGACAACTCTGTTGATGCTGAGTACCGGATCGGCACTGACGGCCTGCTCATTATCGGAGCCCAGAGTGCACATAGCGGCCATTACAGTTGCTATGCAGTAGAGAACGGTGTATGGATTCCCATGTGCAGCTACATGCTTAGGGTACAGCCCGTTCCTTTTTCTGTACATCATTTCTCTACTGTCCCAACTGCACTCCCAGAGAGGTTCTTTACCACCACCTCACTGTTCATCAGCTCCTCTGCTAAATCCACAGAGCAGCCTCTGGAATCTCTACCCTCTAGTTCTGACTTCCACACCAGTCGACACATGGAGGCTTTGTACATCATAATGGTGGCTATCTTGGGTGGACTCTGTATTGTACTGACTGTAGTCCTGTTGTATCTCAGCTTTTGTGTGCATAATTCTCATAAGGGCAGGAAATACTCTCATCAAGAGTTATCTGAGACTCCTGCCGTGGAGAGGAAACGGAGCTCTCATGTGGAGCTGAAGACCATATCTAGTCACTGTAACGGAAGGGCTGATGCCCTCTACAGCACAATAACAAAGGAGGAGGATTTTTTGCAGATCACTCTAGATGTAAACCTGGTCAGCCCCACAAGGGAACCTCCTCCTGCTCCTCCTCTTCCCATGCCACCCCCTCTGCCAGCCACAGAGTATGCAAATGGACTGTCAACAGCATTACCCAGCGTCTTGAGGAAAATTAATGGGAATAGCTACATGCTTTTGGGGCAAGCAGACTCTGATATGACCTCGCCACATTACCACTCATTCACAGAGGAGCTCAACAGGATCTTAGAGAAGAGGAAACACACACAACTGGATACTCAGCCAGATGAGAGCTCTGTTTAGGCTAGTAATTTGTAATATTAGGCTGTATTTTATTACATTAAATGTGTATGGTCTAAGTAACAATCTGTATTTGCACTGTATTTTGATGTATAAATCAAATGTATTGTAAATCATGAAAATTTATGGGAAAAGTTTTTATTACTGTGGATACCACATTTTCATGTTGTGGACCAATGTAAACTATGATATGTTATCAAATATTTATTTAAACTAAAGCAAATACGATCTGAAATGGAGAACATGTGCTCAGACAACTGTTGGCTATTAATGCCGCTACAAGAGGATAAATATGTAATCATCACACTAAAACGGGCAACTAATAAATTATCATTCATTTAGTAACCATTACTTTGTAGTTGTACTGTAATGCAGAAGTTTTAAAGTTTAATGCCTGGCTCATGATAACAGTGAATACTGTAAATATGATTTTAAAGGAATTCTGAAACTTCAAAAACAAAATGCAAAAAGAGCTCAAGTATTCAAAATTTCTGAGAATATTCATCTGCTGTTCTACAAAAAAAAAAAAAACATTTAACAGAAATAAAAATGGACCTGTGCACTCCAGTCACGTTTATCCACCCTAAAAACTCACTTGACCCATTCTAAGGATTAAAGACTGTTTTATACACAGCACTGTTGCTAGGTAACAGCTGCAATTGAGACCAAATGAGTCTGAATCAAATTGAAAGAAGATGTATGTCACATGCCAGGACACAGGGAGCCAAGGAAGGATTTGCCAGATCCGAAGTGAGATATTATAAACAGTAATGTTTATCATTAGGCTGGCACATAAAATTGCATATATGCAAGCACAAACACAGGGGCTTCGGTCACTTTCTCATGTCACTGCTGACTCTCATTATCTGAAGCCAAGATTCTTTTCCACTCTCTCTAAACCCTGCAGACACAATTCTCTCTCTCTCTTTCACTCACACACACACACACACACACACACACACACACACACACACACACACACACAAACAAACAAACAAACAAACAAACAAAAGCCATCACCTTACCTGATTTACAATTTTGCACTCAATTGCTGGTTCATGTGACAGTGAGTTTGACAAAATAAGCAAAATCAGATAATTTTCAATGTTGGAATCATAATATGAAATTATTAAAGATTAAAAGTAATAATTCTAAAAACATCTATTAAAAAAACGTAGCATCTCTAACTGCAAACAGAGTGAATTTCAGTCAGCATTTTATTTTGGACAATGTTCCACATGCCAAAATTTTACACAAGCTCACTGTTTATTATATCGATTTTAATAAATGGGCTACAACTAAAAAGTAAACAGTGCCAGAAGAATTACTGCAATTTTATTATAATACTAAATTGCAGTTTTGCATACCAAATTTATGAGTCAATTTACACACTACAAAATTTAAGGAAATTTACCAACGTGTAACTTTATTTGGATTTTTATTTCATAATTCAGGACCGGTCAATGCTAAGATAGTGAGCATACAAGTAAAAATCTGTTATATCGAAATTTATAAAAACAAATTTACATGATTCCATATAGGGTCAAATATTTATTTGGCTGGTAAGGAACAAATATTACAACCACCATTGTAGTACACATTTGAACAAAGAGATAAAAGTCCTCACTTGACCTGTGGGCCAATTGCTTTTGTGCTTGGTGACCGGTTAGTGAAGGGATGCCACTGGCCTTGGATGCTGGGGTTAACTGTGTGGAAGGGCTTACGGATACGGATGATGTCCAGGCCAGATTGACTGGCAAACTTTGTAATTAGCTCTGCTATTTGCTGTGATGTTTTATTGGTGACAGGTTCTTCTTGTACGTTACCATTTACTGTACAAATAAAAAAGTAATTATATACATATATTAAACATTTTCAATCTTACATTTAATTTTATTAAGGTTAATGGTTTAAGAAACAACCATATGACTACGTAACAGCACTGCACAAATATCAACTTACAGTATTCTGCAACAATCTTTGGGATTCTGGATGACTGTGGAGAAACGTAGACAACGATCCCGGGATTCTTTTGAGCAAATTCAACAACACCATTCTCAATGAAATCTCTGTGGTTAAAAAAAAAAAAAAAATCATATATATATATATATAACTGCTATAAAAGCGTATTGTACTAAGTTAATACAGATATAATTCATAACAGATAAAAAAGTCTGTTTAAAAGCTAGCAATGTGAAGAAGATCTGAAGATAAATAAAAAAATGCATTGTAATGTGAGGGAATGAGGATTTTTTTATGAACTCAGTTATACTGCTCAACAAAACTCTTCAACACTTACTGAGCGCAACAAAATAGCAAATAAAAGCAGAATGCAGTTCAAAGAGTTTTTATTTGCTTTTAAAGCAGTGAACAGTTTAGCGCCCTCCTCCACTTCCAACCACACAGAGATTACTAAAACAGTGTGATACAAAAGTTGTTGGTCTTAAAAGTCTTAAAAGCAAAATTAAGTGTGCATTTACAGTTGTATGTACCAAAATTATGGAAGGCTTGGACTCACTCTTTGATTGATTATCAGGAATATAAAGAAAGATTCCTTTATTGATTCTAAAGTAAATTTAACAGTCAGTAGCAGGCACATAATAATAATAATAATAATAATAATAATAATAATAACACAGCACAGTAATTACAATAATCAAGGAGCTAAAAATAGTAAGAATAAGAAAAAGTAGTACAAAATAGGACAAAAACAGTAAATGAAATTTAAACATATTCCAGATGAGGTCAGTGCAGTAATGGAACAATGGATATTGTGCAAAAATACCGAATAGGCATGTGATATGTGTATATATTTATATGTAAAGTGTCCACAACATCACTATTAAAGTGTTCAATATGTTGGACCTACATTGCGAAGACCCTTTAACCGCGGCTTCTAAGTCTGCAGCTGTACCAGGTGTTTCACCATACAATGAACATTAATTGAAGCATTTGGTCATTAAGCAGACACTTTTATCCGCAACTTACAAGTATCTATTAATTGGGGTCAGAACACAGGGTTGGACATACAGCACCCCTGGAGCAATGAGGGTTAAGGGTCTTGCTCAAGGACCCACATGGGCACCTTCAGATTAATAAGCCAACACCCTAACCACTGAGCTAAAATACCCCAGCAGCTTACAAAATGTACAGAACAACGATTTACAAATTTGAAAAATTACTAAAAAGGCAACTGACGTCATATGTTACTAAAGTTTGTCCTATTCAAGGTGAATCGGCTGCTCCAATTTGCCTTTACATAATGTCTGTGTAGCCTGTCTTAGATGCATCTGTCCAGCCCCAGCGCAAAAACGTTCCATCTTGAATCGGAATGGGGTTATATTACAGGACTATTAACACAAAAATAATATTATTATGATACAGCAGCATCAACACTTAACTACAATAACATTGTTAGTTTATTAGACCTGCATTATTAGAACACAGACAGTTCTGGGCACTTGTACCATGTTCTATGGTTCTGTACTGGTATTCCACTGGCACTGTACTGACATGGCACTGTTGTTAATAGACTGATACATCGGTTGTTCACTTACCGAACCCCTAATGAACTCTGCGCTTGTTTAGAGAAGATAAGCGACACGCGTTTCAACTGACAAACATATCGACCCACTCCGTTGTGAAGCACGTTCTGTAAAAAACGACTTGCTGTGCCGCGCGCTGTCATGTCGGCGTCCACAAAAGAACTCCAAATGAGTTCGAATGAGTTATTTGGGGTGAGTTCAGAAAGTCAGTGTATGTCTACGATGGCCTAAGGACAGCTTGAGCTCACGCATGCGCAGTACGGTCGCAAAGGTTCACGGGTGTTTTTCGTCCGGGTAGAAATGAAAGCAGTGTAGAAATAACCCGAAGCTTACGGATCTGTGTCTCATTCTAAATACAGTTTCTCCATCCCATTTCTAGCAAACGTTAACGCCTTCTTAAGCGTGCTCTTCAAAATAAGTCCTGTTTATATACAGTATATATATATATATACTGATATAGTTACATTCTTACATCTACCATAATTATATGGACTAAATGAACTAATGGACTAAATCTATTAATGATAAATTATAATAGAAAGCGCTTGGTGTCTTTTATGTAACTTTTACCCCGAGGCTGTGTTTCGCACGGACTTGTTTGGAAGAACACGTTATAAAAGGTCGTAAGGAGGCGTTACCGTTAGGCTACCCGCTTTTTGACGAAAATCACTTCCGTGGATTGGATTGGTTACGTCTTTGGATGCGCAAAACAAACGTCAAATAGAAAGTAGGTTGTGTGAGCAACAAGCCAATGGGGAAAAAGGAGGCGGGCTTTGTTGGAATGCGAGCGGGGGGAAAAACAAAGCCGAAGCGCATGTTGGATGTGCATGTGATTAGAGGAGTTTTGATTAACCGTTAGATAAGTTAGTGCTCTGTAAAGTTGCGATTTTTTATCATTATATATTTGTGGTTAATACGATGTTGTTACGTATATGTATAAATTGATGCACAGGTAATTTTTTTTTTGTCATGGGTTGAATTCATGTTGGAAACGGTTTCTTCGTTGTCCATGTCGTATTTTTATTATGTAAATGTGGAAGGTGCGTGTTCTCGGGAGGACAGCCTGCCTCCTGCGGGGTGCAGGCTGTACTTTTAGACGTGGCTATTTTCAAAGGTTTTATAGCTTTTTTCAAGTGCACCACCATCAACTGTTGCAGCATCCAAGCTGTAAACCATCGTGGTGCCAGTGGGCATCGGAACATTTTTTCTCTCGCAGAACACTGAAAAGAGATACAAAGTCTACAGTTGATGTGCTTTTCAACCCTGTCACGGTGACTGACATCAAGCAGTATCTGCGGTCTAAGGGAATTCCTTTTCATGATGGCTATAGCTGCCTGCATGCTTCCAGCATCTTTGGGGAGCAGACATCACACACCCCAGGGGTTACTGGCAAAGAAAACTACTCGTTGTTCATTGACAAAATGACTGGACAATTTCTTTGTAAGGAGACATTGGTTGAAGGCAGCTGGGAAGATCTGCAGGACTGTTTGGAGGTAATGCAGAAAGAGGGACAGACTTTCATCAGCCCAGACTTACTACTAAGTTGCACAGAGAGTCCCGAGGAACGGGAGGAGAGAGAGATGGAACTTAAGGAGGTGCAGAGGATTTGGAGCAGTTCTGTAATATTTTCAGACCTCCCTGAAGAAGAGTTGCATCTTATCAAAACGATGTTCCAGATCAGTAAACTTACCAGCATGACTCTGAAGAAATTTTGTATAAGATTCTTTAAGCCCACTAAAAGCCTTGTGTTTCCATGGTTTAATGGTTGCGACTCTAGTCTTCGTGGTATAAAACTGCTTTCTGTCACCTCTAATGATAATGGGCAGGTAGTCTATACTGAAGCTGGACTCCCAAAATCTTTCACCTACTACAACCTGTTCGGGCTTCATTTGTTGGGACGCACGGATACAGACTTGGTCCTCACAGGAAGTGAAATTGACTGCATGGCAGTGAGCCAGGCCACTGGGCTACCCACTTTATCCCTGCCACGTGGTGTCAGCTGCCTGCCCCCAGTCCTTCTTCCTTACCTGGAGCAGTTTAAAAAGATCACACTGTGGTTGGGAGGAGATATGCGTGCTTGGGAGGCTTCAAAAATTTTCTCGAGGAAATTGGGATTGAAACGTTGCTCTCTCATCCGACCTGGCGAATTTCAACCTTGTCCCAATGAAGCTTTAAATAATGGCAGAAACCTTGTTCGTATTGTTAAGGCCTCCATCCCTGCTGCCCATAAGTCTATAGTGTCCTTTAAACAACTGCGGGATGATGTTTATGGAGAACTGGCTAACATAGAACAGGTGGCGGGGATAAAATGGACACGATTTCCTGAACTCAGTCGAATTCTAAAGGGCCATCGGAAGGGCGAGCTCACAGTTTTCACTGGTATGGCAAACTTACAATTAACACAATTTTTTTTGTGTGTGTATTAATAAATAAACATCAAAGTGCGATATTCTAAAGTGTAAAATCTGTTTGTTTTTTTCATTCAGGTCCCACTGGAAGTGGTAAAACCACCTTCATCAGTGAATATGCCCTTGATTTGTGTATGCAAGGAGTAAACACACTATGGGGAAGCTTTGAAATCAAGAATGTACGCTTGGCCAAAATAATACTGACACAGTTTGCAATGCAGAGACTTGAAGATAACCTGGATCAGTATGACTACTGGGCTGATAAGTTTGAAGATCTTCCTTTATACTTCATGACCTTTCACGGCCAACAAAATGTTAAGTAAGTTGAATAATCCCATAACATAAAAGCTTGTAATTTATACAATTAAATATTTATCTTTAAACATATATATATATATATATATATATATAGGACAGTGCTTGACACGATGCAGCATGCTGCATACCTTTATGACATCAATCATGTGATTATCGACAATCTGCAGTTCATGATGGGGCAGGAGAACCTGTCTGTGGACAAGTAAGCTTTAACATTTATTCTTTCATTCATTATCTTCCACTTAATTCCATGCCCATCCTGGGTAGATAGTCTCGGGCACTGGGCAGTTACACCCAGGACAGGGTGCCAATCTATAGCTGGGCACACTCATTCTCACAAACACACACTATATGGGGCAATTTAGAACATTTAGTTTACCTTGAATCCATTTTTTTGGACTGTGGAAGGAAACTGCAAAACCTGGAGAAAACGCACACAAATTTATCAAACTACCTGCATTTATTTTTGATTTTCCTGTGATCTATACTGATCCAATTACATTCTTACATCGGACATAAATTATAATCACATAAATGAATACAATCAGTAAATCTTTAAATTTAGAGCATTACGAGCTGTAAAATAATGTGACCATAGACATTGTAATAATTTTAAGTTGATATACTTTGAATTTATATCATGCTTTTTTATTCATATATTTTTTAAATATTTAATTGCAAATGTTGCAGAAAGAAAAGTGCTCCACAGTGTTATCAGATCAACGGAGAAAAGAATTGGCTGTACTTTCCCCACTCTAGATCAAATTTATACCTCCTGATGCCACCAAAAAGCCATAGATATTTCTCATCATATCCTGGACATTGTCTCTTTCAACTACTACCATCAGGTAGGAGATACAGGGCAATGAAAACCAGGACAAACCGCCTTAAAAACAGTTTCTATCCCAAAGTCAACATGGCCTTAAAATTTATATTTTCTGTACATGTGTAAGTTGCATATCATTCATTTGTCAAATTTTTATCCTTCTGCATAATATTACACATTACCATGACCTCAGAAATCACATGCAATTATACAGAATCAAAAATACAGAAATCTGTGCAATTTTTCATAACCAGTGTTATTTTGTATATAGTCAATTTCTTAAATCTGTATATATAGACAAACCTTTTACTTATTCTCTTATTTTTTTATATACTTAAATACTATTTTAAGTTGAAGGTACTGCAATTTCGTTGCTCTTGTAAAAGTAATAATAAATATTTATCTTGACAGTGACCATATAAGCATTATTCATTCATTCATTTTTTCATTATCTTCCGCCTAATCCTCTACTTGGCTCGTGCCCATCCAGGGAAGAATGTTTCTGGCCCTGGGCAGATACACCCAGGACATGGTGACAATCTATAGCTGGGCATACACACTCACACAGACTATATGGGGCAATTTAGAACAGTCTTATATCCATATTTTTAAAATGTGGGAGGAAACCCACACAGAAATGGGGAGAACATGGAAACTCCACCTAGATTGGTAGTCGAACCTGGAAACCCAATCGCTGAGAGGTGTACGTGCTAAGCCACCGTGCCAAATATAGTAATTTAAGCATTTGTTGTTAAAGCGTCCATGTTTAAACTTGTAAAACGTGCATTTTTGTGAGTATAATATGCTGTGCATTTACTGATAAAGGACTTGGTTATTGCAAACGTTCCCCTCGATTATCTAAATAGTTCAAGCAGTTGTAGGCTTGCGATTAAAGAACCAGCTTTGTGCCTTCAAAAGGTTGATTCCCGGTCTCACCAAGTACTATAGCTGAAGTGCCCTTGAGCAAAGCACCTAACTCATTTGCTCTCTGGACGCCATATTCAAGGCTGTTCACCGCTCCTGGCACGTGTGCCTACTTCACTTGTGTGTGTGTGTGTGTGTGTGTGTGTGTGTGTATATATATATATGTGTTTCATTGCACAAGTTAAATGTGGAGGAAAAATTTCTCTGTGTGTAAAGCACAGTCAACTAACTGGATCACTTTAAATTATTAATAATGTCAGTTAACCATATGCATATGCTCTGTATGTAATAGGTTACAAGTAATAAACAAAAAAATGCTTAAAAAAAAAGATTCTAAATAGTAAAACAAAAAATCGATAACAATTCATTTGTAACAATGATGACTTTGATACTTGCTTTACATTTTTTTTGGTTCATTAGGTTTGCTTTACAAGACAACATTATTGGAAATTTTAGGAAATTTGCAACAAACAGCAGCTGTCATGTGACTTTGATCATCCATCCTAGAAAAGAGGAAGATGACAAAGAACTTCAAACAGCATCCATCTTTGGCACAGCTAAGGTAAAAATAAAAAAATCATGTACAAAGCCATAACACAATTATCATTACCTGGTGGCGCCTGGTTTTGTTTTTTGATATAGCATCTGCATTCGGGTTTGGCATGTGCAGACGGACAGAAATGATCTTGGTTATAATGAATGTTACTACAAACGTCAGCTTAAATTGGTCTCCTGTCACCTTATTTTTGTTCAGAGATCTGCCACTCACTGGCTATTTTCTTCTTTTTTGAGCCTAGATATAAAACACAAATAGATTAGCAGTTTCCAAGAACAGTCTAGAGTTAGCACTATAACATTTCACTAAATTCAATTGAACCACCTCTCCTCATACTGTTGGTAAGTTTGAACTTCATTAGGTGATCTTAACCATATCTACAAGCATAAATGCACTGCTGCTAGATAATTTGTGTGGGTAGAGATTTGCATTATCAAGCAGTGGAACAAGTGCACCTCACAATGTGATCAGCAATTTTATGCATTAAAAAAATACTTGTTAATTTTCATTTGCTTGTAAGTTTACATTATAAATAAATTTATAATGTTCTGAATGTACTACACTTCTCTTGCATACAGGCCAGTCAGGAGGCTGACAATGTGCTCATCCTTCAGGAAAAGAAACTTGTGACCTGTCCTGGTCGTAGATCTCTACAGGTGGCCAAGAACCGCTTTGATGGAGATGTGGGAATATTTCCACTGGAGTTCAACAAGTCTTCACTTACATTTTCTGCCCCAATAAAGAGCAAGCAAAAACTACGCAAGGTCAAAGTGGACAAGACTGAGGATGAAAACTCCGGGGAGGTGGAGGTAGAGAATGAAAATGTTCTCAAGACTGCCAAAACAATGAAAGAGCCCTCAAAGGCACCAAAGGGCCCCTCAGCTAGAAAGCGTGAACTGAATAAGGAAGATTAAGGCAAATTTCATGACAAAATGTTTTAATGTCCAGCTGCTTTGTTTTACCAGAAATATTAGTCAAGTTCAATTAACAAACAAATGTTCTTATTTGTATTAGATGAAATTTATATAAATTTGACTTTAAAATGGACATAATGAAAATCTGCAGGTACTATACACCATGGATGTTTTACTGGGCTGAATTTGGCAGTTTTATTGAAAATTTTGTTATTGTTATCATTTAAAATTTGTAAAATGTAACACACACACACCAGTAAAAACATATCATTGTCAATTTATTTCTTCTGTAATATGTGAATAGTACACAGCCCCTGTCTGACTTTTCACTTGTACAAGTATTAGCAATACTGTATGTAGCAAAAGATGTTTTTAAAAAAAAACGTTTTATTAACGTTTATACCCATATTTTACTGAGAAAGACCTATTTACAGATGTACTGATCTGTACATAAAGTAATCTGTCATCTAAATACATTATAGGCATAGTTGATTTGGAAAAAGCTTTATGTAAAGATTAGTTATGTCAGATTACATCTGATATGTGCAAATCAAAATAGCTTTTCCTCCGTTAAGTTTAGTCTTTCAGATCTTTCCTACTCAGATGTTTATGGCTGAGAGCTGACCGAGGTCCAAGAGTAGTTAGGGGCTAGCTTAAATTGATGCACCCATTTCCTTTTTGTTTTAATGGTGGTCTACAAAAAACATGAGCGTGCCACGTAAGCTTCATTACAATAATTAGTACAGCTTTTGAAAGTGGTTGTGTTGACCATCTCTTTTTTTATACAAGGTAGGAACCCTCAAAGACAAAGAATGTCACAGAAACAGTGGCAAGAATAAATAAGGTACCTCTTTTCTATGATTGGTTTGGTAGTGTCAGCAAGTACACACTAGGATGGTAATAGTTATATATGGTAGTTCAGTTCAACACATTTCATCCCAATCATTTATAATTAAAAAGTAATTGGAAGTCTTGGTTTAGACCCAGCTAATCAACAAACAATAATCAAGATCTGAGATCATCTTTGAACAGTTTGTATTAAGATATCCCATATAGATTATTTTACAAAGACAACACAACATAAAAAAACACCCTGACAATATTACCTGGAGACTTCTCAGCTGTGTGTGCTTTCGGGGATTTTAGTGTTTTACCACTTCAGTTACTAATATGACCATGCACTTTGAATAGTGGAAGGGCAGCAATGTGAATTTACAGACAGAACGTATAATAAGTTTGCTTAAATTTTTTATTTCTTTTTGATTTATAATTTTCTACAAATCTGAAACTGACCATAATTGTCCATAAAGGCAGTTTTAAGCACATCAGCAAATTAAGCAGTATTAGTTAAAATGCTAAATTATTAGTATAACAACTATTACATGCCCTCGTGATCGAGAGAATCTAAAGATGTACAGGAGAAAAATGTACCCTGAAGAAAACTGAAAACATTTATTTATTACAGTGTGATCATTGGGTTTTTTTCAAATTATTTTTATACACATTCATGCTTATTTTAATAGTCATTTATCTAGATTTTATTATTTGTTTAACATTTAATAGTGATGTACACAATGGTGACTGAGTCATATGACACAATCCAATATACAGCATACCGTTTGGTAGACATCTGATCATTGTCCTATGACGGATTTTCTACAAATCAGAAATAACATTATCAATGTATACACTGTGCTGATGTATTTAGGAGGCAATTTATCAAATGAAGCAGTAAAATACTAAATTATTACCATTAAAACTATTACATGACCTCGTGATTGAGAGAATCTCGTGATGTACAGGACCAAAATGCACACAGAAGAAACCTTAAAAGCAGTTTAAACATTTAATCATCACAGAATGTGATCGAGGAGATTTTCAGAAACCATTAAAAATATGTTTTTGTAGTTTTTGCATTTGAAGATGGGACCCGGAATGCAAAACATGAACACAACTTAACATGGTGCCGAATACAACAATGACTTCAGTGCCCATATTTGTTTTGTCTAATCACGTGTTTTTACTGGACCAATCAACGAGCCGAGCAGAAAAGCAAGCATGCACTTTCTGATTATTGCAGCCTGGTGCGCGTGATCAATACTTATTCTATAATTTGTCGTTTTGAGTTGATTTTGGTGTTGAGCTTTAGGTAAAGTTCATGTGTTTTAATGAATCTTTAAGTCATATCTCTCGTTAAAGCGACTTTAGACCTCGGCGCGATGCGGATGGAGAACGCTGAGGATTTAGTTGCGGAGGCGCGACGTGTTTACCGGGAACAGTTCGCAGCTGATCCCGAATTCGCTGTCTGCGCTCCAGGACGTGTTAATTTAATTGGAGAGCACACTGATTATAATCAAGGATTTGTTCTGCCAATGGTAATTTCAAACAACGATTATCAGACACATTTATGCTTATTTTAATAGCCATATATCTCAATCTGATTATTATCTGTGCTATATTTACTAATGGTGCAATGGTGACTGAGTTATATGACAGTAGGAAAATATTATACGACCAGCTGATGGCACAGTCATATGCAGCATGTCTGCTGTTTCATACACAGCTGGCCACTGTCTTATAGCTTGACCCAAATTTCTGTTTTGTATCTGATTTATTGTATATAGCCGTAAATATGACATGATACTTGACATGATACTTTGGTCTTAGAAAAACAACATTTAGAAAGTATTTCTTTTTTGGCTAGACACTGTATCCATTTGCTCTGGAAGTCCTTCAAACCACCTTACAATACAAATGTGGCTTCGGGATGTTGTGTATTTCTTAAAGTTTGAAAAAATCCGATTTACTTTCAGAGGAAATACAACAAAGTGGAATATTTTCCTTTGTTATATTGATCAACTTAAGTCTATACCATGAAATTAACTGAACAAACTCTTTAAAGCTCATCTCATCACCCTTTTATTTATTTTGTTTGTATTATTTTTATTTTCATGACTTTATTTAGTTATCTTTTTTTAGAGGGTCGCAGGGAGGCTCCCCATGCACATCATGGGGAGAATGTCTTGGGCACTGTGTAGATTCACCCAGGACAGGGTGCCAATCTATTGCCGGGTATACTCTAAACACAAATTGCCCTACACTCAAACAGGGCAATTTAACACATCCAATTTACCTTGAATCCATGTTTTTGGACTGTGGAAACGGGAAGAATATAGAGAACAGGAATCCCCAGCACTGAGTGGAAAACGTATTAACCACTAACCACCATGCTGCCCTGATTTTTTTTTTTTTAATTTTTGTTCATTTGTTTTAAGTTTGTCTTTTTCATGGTTTGTGTGTATGCAGGTGTGTAAATGTGGTTATTTGGGGTTTTTTCAGTCTCTTGAGAATTATGGATTTGAATTAAGACATAATTGAAAACTAAAAAGAAAATCGAGCAACTCTAAGAGCCACTTAATTTGTATTATTAAGTGTCTTCTGGTTATATGCTGTTTGACTTCTCTATAAAAAAAATATATGAAAAAACAACAGGTGCACAATGTTAATCAGTGCCTATGATCACAGGCTTTGAATCTGGTGACCGTTGTGGTGGGCAGCAGCACTTTGGGTCATCTCTGCTCAGTTGCAACTGTTGCACAATCGGCAGATGAACCAAGGACTGTGAACTTCGAACTGCCTACAAAAGATGCACCTCTCACCAGAGGACAGCCAGCTTGGGCCAATTATGTAAAAGGCGTTGTACAACACTACAGAGGTATCCTAAAAGATTTTACAGGCAATAAGCACCCATTACTAAGCATAGAATATAACGTGGACTCCGGCTCTGAATGTGAAATGCCTAAAATGTGAAATCTAAAACAGATAAAGGCACATCCAAACCCCATTTCCTCAATGAGTTACAGAATCATAATGTAAGACTTCCTCATACTGATCATGTGATTTTTAGCTCAGCCCTTGCCTGGATTTAAAGCTGTAATAGCCAGTAGTGTGCCGCTTGGGGGTGGTCTGTCAAGCTCCGCTTCACTTGAGGTGGCAGTGTATACCTTTCTGCAGCATCTGTGTCCAGGTAAACAATACACAAATATTTTACATTAATTACAAAGAAAGAACACTTCATGCTCTAAAAAATATGAACATTTAGAAAGAGATCATCCTTTATTGTTCCACCATGGGGAAATACACTTTTGTCAACAGCAAAGGGACAATAAGTGAGAAATATAAAAAAAAAAAAAGGCTATAAATACATACGACACAAATCCGCAGTTAAAGATGAAATTATAATTCTTTAATTAAATGTTTTACAACTATTTATAAAATAGCTGAACATTTAGTTTCAGGGAGTCCCATATGTCACTTTATCAAAGGTATGGCCAAGTCCTAAGAGCAGTGCAATAGCATTGTGTGACCCGATCTATACAATATGTTTTGCATTTCTTTTCACACACACAGTCGTCTGAAAGGTGTGTCTCTAAATCTGTGAGACATGGAGCTGATTTGTTTTGGATGTGCTTAGGAGAAGGCATAAAATAAGTGAGACGGGAAGAATGTTCGTATATAGGATAACATTTAAACGTGATAAAAATGGCATGCAATAAGCATGGACAAGATATGGCATGGAATAGCGCCAACAGATATCAGGGTATTGTGTAGGTCAGATAAGATCATAATATACCAGATTGTGAAAAGTTATTGGTTATTTTTTTAAATATTCTTCTATTGCTTTATTATTTTAAGCCAATATGTATTGTTTCAGAAAGCTTGTACTTATTTTTTACCATGAACAGTTGAATGCAATTAATTAGAAGTAAATATATATTTAAAAATAATGAAATCACATATTTGTATATGTACAATTGTTGGCACTTCAATTATTTTAGATGTTTTTAACATATTTTAGGTCAACATTTTTATTACTTATTTTTACTATTTTATTTTTACCAACAGTAACATTTTTATATTAATTTATAATGTATTATTAAAATGTAACGCTTTGTGATTGCAGTGTATAAAAACTGAAATTGCACTGATTTTTTTTAGGTCAAATATTTAATTGGTCAATTATTAAAATTTATGTTAATGCTGACTTCATATTAATGCATGTAAAAAACTGTTTTAACAGATGATGGGGATAAAGTTGCAAAGGCTTTAGCATGTCAGCAGGCAGAGCACACTCACGCCGATGTGCCCTGTGGCATTATGGATCAGTTTGTTTCAGTGCTTGGCAAGGAGGGTCATGCATTACTTATTGATTGCAGGTATATTTTTTCCTGTATTTTCCTTGTATTATATGCATGAAAGATGTAACCTTAGTTAACCTTAATGTTGGTAAGCACTGGTATGTAAATATATACACTTTATTAGTAATAACAGTGTATATATCTTTAACCAAGGTCTTTACAGGCTACAGCTGTGCCTTTGACTGATCCTAGTCTGGTCATTCTTATCACCAATTCCAATGTGAAGCACTCACTGACTGGAAGTGAGTATCCAACAAGACGAAGGCAGTGTGAGGAGGCAGTAGCAGTTCTGGGCAAAAGTAGTTTAAGAGATGCTACTTTAAAAGATTTAGACGGTAGGAATAACAAGGAAATTAAAACATGTTTGTCGTTGTTTACTCTCCTCCCAGTGCTACCTTTCTGTTATTCTTTGTAATTTTATATTTTTGATTATGTTAAAGATGCCAAAGACCGTTTGGACAGTCTGACATATCGACGAGCTCGTCATGTAATCGAAGAAATCCAGCGAACAGTTAAGGCAGCTGAGGCTCTCAAAAAGGGGGCTTACAGTGAGTTTGGTAAACTAATGGTGGAGAGCCATAATTCTCTTAGGTAAACAGGTTTTAATACAAAACAATGACAGTAAATATTATCAATGTGTGGTGGATATAAAAATATAATTTGCATCCAGGGACCTTTTTGAGGTAAGTTGTCCTGAACTAGATGAGCTGGTTGCTGCAGCACTGGAAGTTGATGGAGTATTTGGGAGTCGGATGACAGGTGGCGGATTTGGCGGATGTACCGTTACACTTCTTCAATCCGATGTTCTGGAACAAACTATGAACCACATAAAGGTATGTGATATCAAATATTTTTTATTTTATGTATTGTTTATAACTACTAAAAGCCCTATTGTTTTTCTTTTACAGGGGAGATATAAAGGATGCCCAACTTTTTATACAACTACTCCATCAGTTGGAGCTCGAGTCCTTGACGTATTTCAAAATTAATTAATCAAAATTATTTTATTAAGAATGTTAACCATTTACTCAGGGATTAATTAGTTTCTCATTTCTGCCACAGTGACCTTTATAAGAATACACATTCATTATTTTTCAATGAAGAACAAATTCTGTTTATGTTGTCATTAACTCTTTATTACTAATGCTCAGCATATGATATTGGCTGGATGTATCTATGTATCACCAATGACCACAATAAGACAATTTGCTGCACTTATAGCAGTAACAAGGTTGATCTTGCCCTTTTTTCTGTATAGGAGTGCTTGCATGTAAATATAGTTTACACCATTTAGCTTCACAGACCCAATCTTGTTTAATGAATCCATCCAATTTATTGTTTCATATATTTAACATTATATTCATATTTAGGCTAGGTGCTTTAAAACATACATGTCCAGGTCTTCCCACATAAACATGGAAAACATGCTTCATAAATGAAACTTTACAAAGAAAAGACCCAGCCATCAAACTCAGGAGCTTCTTGCTGTTTTTAGTGATTATGCCACATATTAAACCAGCATACCTGTATTTTTAACATATATTTAATACATAAACATGTACCTTTTTAATTATAGATGTATGCCATTGTATGCCATTAATTTTTGTGCAATTTAAAAATAAAATTGATATAAATCTTGGTTTAAAACTAGCTTGTTAGTGAAGAACAAGTTAATTCTAATATTGAGAAGCTAGTATAAATTTTCAAACCAGTTTAACAATGACAAAAGTGTGTAAAGCAATTTAATTACATAGCGGTTAATAATACTGTTGGTGATTCCTTAATGATGATAATTATGGTGGTAATATTAATAACAATTCTACAACAATAATACAATATGGTTCAGACAGAAAACAGTAAGTATTTTAAAAGCAAAATATGCCAAAACAAGCTGCCCTAAACTTCAATTACACATTGAAAAGTATATTTTAAGCGCTATAAAACCTTCCGTGACAGTGTTATTGCTGTTGTGAAATAAAGACAACCAGAAAGTCCAGAGAGACTAAATTTTTCCCAGTATTTTCAAATGGAGATGCCTTTAGTTTTGCATCACTGGTCTGTAATTGGAATATTAAAGCTTATGAAACTCATAACATTATCAGTATTCACCTGATGTATTACTTTAAACCTTGAATGTGAAAATTAATTTACATTTAAAAACAATACACTGTATGATACTCATGTAGAAATTACAGTCCAATTGAAACACCAGGCTCATTAGCGTTCATGTTTTGTAGTTTTGGGTGCATTTGGTACGTTTTTAAGGATTCCACCACTAGTAGTATCATGTTGGGGGAAATGGTTTTAGAGGGTATTTAGCTATGGATAAAGCAAAAAGCCACAAGAGGAAATAAAAGCATTAAGGAATGTTTATAGGCATTAACTTTTGTATTAAGTTTAACACACAAGCATTAACACAGATTTAAAAGTACTATCTGGTATTTTAGTAGGTTTAACAGACAGGAAACGTGGAATATTTCAGACAACTTGATCTGCTCTTCAATGATAAGCACATTGATATTAAGTGACAGTGTTGCTGGTTTAGTAGATTGCACTTTATTTATCAATGAAACAGATTATGCTTCTAAACACAACATTCTCTAGGGGTTATTTGACCTGACACACCTTCCTTGATGATGAGACATGGGTGTTGAGATAGAAACTAACCTTAAAAATTGCTTAATTTGTGTTGGTCAACATCTGGCATTTTATCAGTCTCAGTCCTTGACCACAGTATGCTGTTGTATAAAAAAGTGCATGAACATTTTCAATATTTTTAAGATAAAATCTTTCATAACTGTGACACTTGCTGAAAATTAGAATTATACTAATTTGAGAAGCTATTTTGCAACTTAAATTACAGAAAGTTTTTATGACGTTCTTTAAAATATACACTGCTCAAAAAAAAAATAAAGGTAACAATAAAATAACATAAGTCTAGATCTCAAATAATAAAATATTTCAGTTGAAAATCTTTATTTAGAAGATTGTGGAATGCGTTGAAAACAAAATAACATAAAAAAAATTATCAAAATTTAAATCAAATTTATTATCCCATGGAGGTCTGAATTTGGAATCATACTCAAAATCAAAGTGGAAAATCAAATGACAGCCTGATCCAACTTCAGTGGGAATTCCTCAAGACAAGTTAAATGAGGCTTAGTAGTGTATGTGGCCTCCACGTGCCTGTATGACCTCCCTACAATGCCTGGGCATGCTCCGTATGAGGCAGCGGATGTTCTCTCCTACGGCCTCTTCCATGTCCCCTGGTGTACTAGACTGTCTCCTGGTATCTGCTCCATGCTCTGAACACTGTGCTGACAGACACAGCAAACCTTCTTTCCACATCTCACATTGATGTGCCATCCTGAATAAGCTGCACTGCCTGAACAACTTCTGTGGGTTGTAGACACAGACTCATGCTGCCTCTATGGTGAGAGAACTGGCAAAATGCAAAAGTGACCAAAACATCAGCCAGAAAGGATGAGAACAGAGAAAAAGTCTGTGGTCCCACCTGCAGAACCACTCCTTTATAGGAATTGTCTTGCTAAGTGCCTTTTATTAAGTAAAATTGATTCACAATTAGTGTTGCTTACTAACTGGACAGGTTGGTTTTACAGAAGTGTGGTTGACTTGGAGTCACATTGTGTCGTTTAAGTGTTTCCTTTAGGTTTTTGAGCAGGGTACATTGATTGTTCTTTCAAAGTCCTGTTTCTATCTTTCAAAGTGTATTGTGCATAAAACACAATAAAATTACACTTTTTATTTGACACTGTCTTAGCTCAACATTTACATTTGGTCATTTAACAGACGCTTTTATCCAAAGCGACTTACGAATAAGAAGACAACACAAGTCAGTAGTTGAGGGAAAGAAACAGCTACACTAGAATTATCAAAACATGCGCATTACTTGATTTGTTTTTTGTTGCTAAAACAAGTGTATGTGGAATAGGCTCTACTGCTTTTATACTCGAACCTGATGGAATTATTTTGTCCAACACAGTATCCAACTACTAAGTAATACTGTATTACGTCACCGTCGCACAACATCGGCTGCTTCCACACTATCCTTGTAGCAATGGTGGTTGTAGCAGTTAAACGTCCCCGGATGTAGGTATAAATATATAGGGAGGAGTCAGCTGAAGAGACACTCTGGTGGTTGCTGAAAGAGCAGCTGCACTTTAGTCGAAGCTGGAAAAACGTGATTTTTTAATGCCGGATGAAGTACTGGGAAATTAAGCCGTCAGAATTATAATTTATTTTAAATAAACCAGTTTTGTTTGTAAACAAAGAAAAAAAAGCCTTTTAAACTGGATCGACGTGGGTAAATAGTGGACATCGCCGGGATCGGGAATCAGGTGAGTTCTGGATGGGGCCCGCTCTGTTGCTTAGGGTGCGTCTCAAAGTGCACGCTTTTTATGAACTACAATGTGAAATACGATAATGACACGGTTGGCGCTGTGCTAATTTCATGTACTGATAAGTGTCCCATTGTGCTGTTTAGGACACGGCCCCATTGTAGCTTACTGTTAGCCAAGTTAGCTCAACAGCTACAGGTGCCGCCTCCAGTTGGAATTGGAGCACTTTAATGAACAACGGAAAGTCGCTGTTGCTTGTAATAACAATATAGCAAAGCTGAATTAAAATGACATTATTTGCTGATAATGTCCACAACTATGATTGAATTATTCACGCAGGTAGCTGCTTGGCTAGCTATCATAGCCAGTTATGTATTACCAGTTTGCTGTCTGAAGTTCGCTTTTGCTAGTGTGCTGTTTGTGATGTCAGTAAATAAATGGCGACCTTCCTGTAGCTTACAAGGTGTATGAGAACAAAATTCAAACCAGAAATCTTAAGGAAGCGTCCAGTTTATCTTTTAACCATTGAGCTGGTGTTGGTTTTGTATTACCACAGGACTGACTTTTTGCAAGTTTAACTTTAAAATGATAGGAATGCTCTTTACTCTCTACAAGCTTAATTAAAATAACTCATACTCCCACGGTCCTCAGTGTGCCTACATACGAATTATAAAGTAATTAAATTGAATAAATCAATGTTTTACTAGTTGAATGTTAATTCCCATTATTTTATCAGTAACGTATAAAATACTGGTGAACAACTAAGAAAAGTTCTCTTGGTGTCAAAATAACCTCGCAATATTTACATCTCTGTCTGATAGTTAATTTCATCAATTATGATGAACAGTTTCTTAATATTTTATTTGCTTCTAAACATTTTCACACATGCAACAATTTATTATACAACAATGATCCCACTTAGTCTAGATGCAATATAATTTACATTTTTCATTTTATTTTAAAGTTAAAAGTACATCTGATTTCACTTGTTTGCATCTTTATGACCGGTTCTGCATTCCTTTATCTAAAATTAGAAAGGGTACTGACCTTTTTTATACATTACGTTAAAGTCCCTAGCCCTACTGAAATCACTGCATATACACTGCTCAAAAAAGAAAGGGAACACTAAAATAACACATTCTTGATTTCAATGAATAAAATATTTTAGTTGAAAATCTTTATTTAGTAGATAGTGGAATGTGTTGAGAACAAAATAACAAAAAAAATATCTAAATGTAAATCAATTATTATCCCATGGAGGTCTGGATTTAGAATCATACTTAAAGTCAAAGTTGAAAAATCAAATGACTGGCTGATCCAACATCATTGGAAATTCAAGACAAGTTAAAATGAGGCTCAGTTGTGTGTGTGCGTGTGGCCTTCACATGCCTGTATGACCTCCATACAACACCTGGGCATGCTCCTGATCAGGCGGCGGATGTTCTCTCCTACAGCTCCCTCCTGAAATTGATTTACAATCAGCGTTGCTTCCTAACTGGACAATTTGATTTCACAGAAGTGTGGTTGACTTGGAGTCACATTGTGTTGTTTAAGTGTTCTTTTTGTTTTTTTTCAGTAGTGAATTTGATTTATATCCAGTCAGAAGCCTACATTAAAAATGTTTTTTTTTTTGCTATTTAACAGTCAGGAAATCTTTACCATGTTACCAAGTAGCTGGTGGTTTTAACCATTTTTAATAGGATGCAAAAACATTGAGTAGATACCAATGAAAACAATATACTTGATGTTTAATGATGATAAAAGCTTACATTGGTATCCTACCAGCTAACCTTTGTGAGCTGTCAACAAATTAAAAACCTATTAAACAGTATTATGGACACACACTGGTTTATCATGCTGGAGAAATTTGCAGGAATTAATTGACTGTAATGTGGGAAAAATGTGCTAGCGCCATCATCTGTGTTGAGCAACAGTTCTAGATAATAAGGTGTGTCCCTGCCCAGTGAAGAAGCCGCTCACGGGCAGGTGACTTTCTAGTTTACACACTGAGAGTTGAAAACCTCTGGCCGCTGTGGGGGCGGAGTAGTCTGCCATGTTTCTGTTCTACCTGTCTTTCAGGTTTTAACAAAGATGACAATCACTTCTGCCTTTGAACTGCTCATATTACTTTTTGTACTTCAATGCTGTGACCCTTAGTTTTCACGTGGCTTGTTCGTTATGCAAACTAGTCTGTGTTAATCATTCATACAGGGTGTAGGCATGCTGGGCAGATTAAAAGCCCTATTATTACTTAACCAGTTGCTGTATTAAGAAAACATTTGATAAATTGTGCAAACCATTTGACCGTAGCTTATCAGCCTTTATTATTGTTATTATATTGCCTTTTTTTGTGTTATTGGTTTTCTGTTTTGTAAACCAGGGACAGTTATAAATCATTACATGATTCAATGAATAATATGGCCACGAGATGGTTCTAGACATTCATTGTTACTATGGAAATATACTGATAATGCTACAGGAGCTAACCACTTTTAATACTTAAATAAACAGCTGTTTGCTCTTAAAAAGGTGAAATTTTAGTTGCATTTACTTCACAAACTATGTTTTAAGCTACATTTTAGGCAATGCTACAACCAGTGTAATGTTACATTTTGCATTCATTACACATAAATAGGCTAAAATATTGCAAAGCATAGACTATTTTGACATTTCTGCATAAAGAAATGTTTATTTCTGGATATTGGGCTTTTGCTATTGTGTGTTAATACCATGTAGTGTACATATGGCTGCAAAGATGAATGAATAAATTAATTTATGGAGAATTTTATCTTATTGTCTCCTGATGGTGCTATGTTTAGTTTGGATTTTAATGACCTGTTTTGGTAATGCACAAAACACAACTAGGATTCTTCTCTTCAGTTATCAAATCAATTTGATTCATCGTTCATAAACACAAACGTGCGGAACTGAACACTTTTTTGCTTTATTTTTACATGCATACTTTGCTCAAGTGTTAAATGAGTATAAACTTGAATATAACAATGAAATACTATTAATAATTTATAAAGTAATAAATTATTGCAGACCGGAATAAATTAAATAATTTAATAAAAATACACATTCAGTTAAAAAGCAACAGCAAAAAATGCATTGAATATATATTTTTTTATATTATGGTATAAAGTTCTGTACCAAACATGTTTTAATTTTTTTTTTATTTGCTTAAAGTAAGCAGGAGTAGTTTGTATAGGAAATCACCATTTAAATTTTTTCATAACTGGAGACTGTAGAGTACTAATCGGGTCATTTGGGGTGTTACTCAGCCTTGTAAGTGGGGATGCTTACAAAACATTAGATAAAGACTTCTGTAACGGTACTTTAACAACTTCATAACACAAAAGCCCTACAAGGTGTTCATATGATGTTTAATATGTAAACAATTAGCTGTAAAGCGTTTCTGAAAGTTTGAAAGGGCATTATCAATTTGTGTTAAATTCTTCTTAAAAAAAATGGTAAACCAACTAAAAATAAACTTTTAAATACATAATCAAGTGGAACTAGGAAATAATGCAAAGATCTACCATTACCATACTTTTAATAGATTTAATTGATTTTTTTTTTTTTTTTTTTGAGCAAGAAAATTCACAACACAAGTCCTGATTAAGCCACGAGTTCCCTAAATTAAATTGTAAACCGTAATAAAAAAAATGTTGATACATTTTATTACACACCATGTACAAAATCACAGCTATTTTTAAAAATAGAAATTACATTAAATAAAAGTTGGCATTTCATATAAGATGTTTGATTACAGGTTGTAGAATGTCTTACTTTTTAATATTTTATGCCGCATGTAAGAGTTCAGATGTTGTATCCATTGTCTAGGAATCGCTTCTCATTGTTCTCCTTTTGCACCCACAACTGTTTACTCTTTATACAAAACTCAAAAGTATAGCTTAAGCATTTTGGGTTAAGCAAGCATAGTGTATTTGAAGCTAATGTGTGTTAAGGTTATTAGTGAATAATAGACACAGGATGCTGCTGCCTATTGATAAGTCAGTAAAGGGATTTTACGAAGCCATTAAGGCGCCGCTTTTGCGTCAA
Organism: Xyliphius kryptos; assembly: GCA_025769995.1. Lineage (NCBI taxonomy): Eukaryota > Metazoa > Chordata > Actinopteri > Siluriformes > Aspredinidae > Xyliphius > Xyliphius kryptos. The sequence continues at coordinate 10,302 of JAOUQT010017428.1, read as the reverse complement.
CACAAATGTAGACATCAAGACAGATGTAACTTAAACAAATTAAAATGATACATTTTTAGCAAGAACTGTTCTTTTTTGTTGTTTCTAGAGGTTTATGTTCATTGCCATTTTTATTCCTATTCATTCATTAACTTCCGCTTAATCTTCTACTAGGGTAGCGCAGGGGGCATACCCATCCATGGAAGAATGTTTCAGGTGCTGGGGAAATACACCCAGCACAGGGTGCCATTGGATTGCTGGGCAGGTTTCATTTGTATCAGATATTGTTTATGAGCAGCTGAGGGTCCTGTCTGTTTCTTTACTTTAGATTAGATTCAACTCCATTGTCACTGTGCAGACTACAAGTACAGTGCCAATGAAATGAAAGACATCAGCTCAATTAAAGAAAACCTGATTTTTAACCCTTTTTTAAAATTTACCATCAATAGAGGTCAATTTAAATATTATCTGTTTAAACAATTTACACTTAATCACACATTTACATTTTAGTGAAGACGGGACAGGAAAGGGAAGTGTCAGGGGACTGAGGTTCTCACTACCACACCCAATAGGCTTCTCATAGTTTTGTTTGTTTAAGAGGCGGATGTAGGGAGAGGAAAAGGGAATAAACGTGGCTCTCACACTTCCATGTACGCATAGGATTGTGACCAGATCATAGTGAGTATGAAGGCGGTCATCACTAAGAATAGCTGCTCATACTGGTCTGTAAGAAATAAAGGAAGTTGCAGACTTCCACAGCTTCCACATTGTATCACGGTGTCATAGTTAAACCAGTCTAAATTTTGTCTGTTGCATCTGTTCCTGATTCCTGCTCTGCTGGTCACAATCATGTGCCTATGTGCACTTTAAGTGGCTCTAACATTTGTATTTGATTGCCAGCTAGATTACTGAAGCAGGATGTTTCCCTGCTGTGACTTCTTCCAGACCTAAACTTGCTTTTTCAAACTTGCATTTTCACTTACTTTTCCACAAATGTTGGATGGAAAAACATTAAGTAACTAGGATGTTAAAAATATTGTTCTGATCTTGTTAGCCTTTATCAGATGTGATCTAATGAAAGGACCCGAATCTTATCATAAACTGTTCTGATTTTTATCTGTGAGCCTAAAGGAAATCTTTTCTGATGAGGTATACTTTCACTGGAGAACATTCCTTTTCATTTTTCAGAATACATGTTTTTTCTCTATCTAGAATATCGTTCGAGTTACATTTAGAGGTACTTTTTGTGTTGAGTTTTTTTTTTTGTCATATTTTGCTGGAACTTACATACACTAGTTAAAGCTTCCTGTCTCAGTCAGGATTTAGTTTCATATCTGAAGTAGTGTAAAAAGGATCTGATCCTATTTATACAAAGTTGTTTATGGACAGATGAAAAACAAGTACATAACATCATAGATTTACCACATAACTAGACAAAAGGTACATTCCTGTAAGGCTGTGAATCTTTTATCTGTGGTCTTACCTTTCCATAAATTAAGTTCTTTTCAAAATATAGATGTTAAGTTTGTTAGCCATCTTTTAATTTATGCAGCCCACCCACATAAATGGGGTTTATGGAGAAGATCTGTCGAATAAGTTTTTAATGCCCTAAACATGAGATATGTGTACAATACATTAACCATGCTGCAAATTCGATTGATGTCTTTTAGGGCCAACTTTAACTTTATCTTGGCAGGTGTCTGTATCAGTTCTTAAAATGATAGATCCCAGGCCGATTGATTATTTTACTTTCAGTTTGGTATCTATGGTCAAGGATGAAAGAATCAGTATATTTCTAATGAAAGGGGTGGGTTATTATATATTATTTTTTTCCTTTATCAAACATTTATGAATGTGTATATTCTGGGGGCTGTTCCATCGTAAGTGATTTTTCTCATTTCATTTCATGTTCCAAGATCTTAGCCAAATTTTGAAATGGAGTAATTCATTTTGTGGCTTAATGTGTCTGATATCTATGGTGGGATTGCTGTTAGATTGTGTGCCTTTGTACAGATGTTTGCTGTAGAAATAGAAAATGAAGTTTTGTAAAATGATGAAAGGTAAAAGAGTTATCGGTTCTCATGTTGGGACAGGTCTTATCTCTATTTTTGGTCACATTCGCTTAGAGTGATTCATAATCACAATATTTTCGCTGCTAAATGCAATCGCATTCAAGGAATGCAGTTATGTTATTAAAAAAAACAGTAGATTAACACTTTTCAAATTAAGTTTAGAAATACATGATTTAGTCAATCAAATTTAATATTTTTGCTAAGTTATTTTCATTATTTAAAAACAATTGGTGACAAAAGTATATGATGCAATCACTTTTATTTCACTTTTATTTTTAAGAAATAAAGTGAGAAAACCAAAGAGTCTGACCTAAACCCCATCCATAACATGGTCACTTGAATTATCAGGTTTTGCACAAATTTCATGTAGCTCAAGTGCATGCTGTTATACTTATGGAGACATACCAAATACGGTTTGGATGGGAAATTTTTACCATGTATTGCACCTCATTGCAGAAATGTTACTGCTAATGATCTTAAACTGTATAATTCTGATAAAATACAGGATAAAGAGGAGTTTGGCTAAAAGATTGAGGCATTTTTATTGTAGCAAAAGATGTCATCTGTTAATGTTCATTCCAGCGATGGCTTTAGCCGAAGTTGTCCATTCGTACACTTTTATATCTAGCTGCTATATTTTTGTGAGTTGGGTATTACAAGAGTGCCTTTAAAAATTCTCTTTAAATTGTTCACAAATATTTACATGGATTTTAGGATAAGTTGCTTGAATTTAGGCTTGCAAAGATATATATTTTTTTTACATAATACTTTACTACGATTTTACTACATACATTTTGTTTTTAATGAACACAGTTTTAAATGTATTTTTTTTATTAAAAGCAATTTATTAAATTACTTCTAATTCTTTTATGCTTATTTTCATATTGCAATATACTGTATAGTACATGCAGTCATCGTCCTTTTTATATACACTTTATAGTATTCTTCATCTATCCATAATTTCCGCTTACTTCTCTACCAGTGTCGCAGTGGATTTTCCCATGCCAATTCAAGGAAGGTCGCCTTGGGCGCAGGGCCGATACACCCAGGACAGGGTGCCAGTTTATCGCTGGGAACACTTCCGCTCACTCACACATCCACACACACAGACTATACTGGGCCATTCAATTTACCTGGAATCCATGTTTTTGGACTGTGGGAGGAAGCTGGAGAACCCAGAGAAAACCCATGTGGACACGGGGAAAAACATGGAAACTCCACCCAGATCGGGGTTCGAACCAGGAATCCTCAACACTGAGAGATTTAGAATTGTAGAGCATTAGTATGGTGTAAAAACCAAGATACTTCAACTTCTAAAACTGGCAGAGTGTAAGCTCTCAAACTGTAGCTAAATATGATTGATGTATGAGAACATTTTCTTTTAGAAAGGTGGGAAACATGGATCTGTTTTAATGGCTAGCTAAGGTTTCTAATGGTGTCTTGAGTATCCTGTTGTATTTAGGGGCAGAGTAATTAGTCCTCCCTGCATGGGCCTCCTAGCACTAATTTCCTCCTGTGTGTACTTGCTGTGGTAAACATCCACTTTCAGACAAACACATTGCTACGTTTAATGTTGACTTCTACAGCTTTCACACTTTGTAGATATATTTATAAATAGTTAGCGTTTGCCACACATGCCTTCATTAAGAGAAATTGGCAGGTTTTGGTATATGCTAGCCTGGCTGCTTTGGATCTCACACTGCACTTTTTTTTTTTTTTACAAATAGTTTAAAGGCGCCAAACTTATTGTTAATCAAAAGACCTCCCACTCATTTACTGTCTTCTAAATCAAAACTGAGGCCCATTGTGCCTGGCAGGGTTCTTCAAGGCTCTTCACCCACTTTGCATCTTTCCTTACCACCAAAGAGGGATAATGCAGAAAACCAGGAATGGTCACATGCTTAACGATGACCAAATGTGTTGAACTGATCATATATATAGCTGTTAAAATGTGGCTGAGCTGAGCAGACAAACTCACTTTTTCCAGACACTTCAACAATTTGAAAACGCAGCACAATAAATTGGCAAAGATGATTACAAACTTAAGTAATAAATACTCAGTGTCATTGCAGTGTCATTAAGATGAATTTGTAATTTTTAATGATTTTTTAAATTCTTTGCTCAGTTCAGTGGTGAACTAAACTGTTAGTTCTGGGGGGTCGGGGTAGTATTTAGTAGTTTATTTCAGAAGGATAATGTAATATGAGTTTGAAGAGACAAATGCTGCTGAGAGTGAAACAGATGGACATTCTGCTTTATTTTCTTCTGAAACCTGCTATTCCAATGGTTTCAATGCAACAGGTGTTTTCATCAGCTGCTGTTTGTGAATGAGGGGGTAAGATAGAGCCTTACTTCATACTGCAATGGAACAATAGGTGCTTTGGTTTAGACAGCATTGACCTCCAGCCCCATTCTGAGATTGAGCGGTCTGTTGGGAGTGGGGGCTGAGAGTTAGTAACAGAATAGGAGGAGGGAAAGTTTCAGTCAACATTGTGGCCCCTTCTATAAAATTCCTGACCCTTTTTGCCATCATTTTGTTGTTTTGCTGGTGTTCTTCGAGCTGTAATTTTCTAGTTTGCAAAAATCTTACAACAGTTTTATTGTTCTATTTAACAGGAGTTGTATATTTTTCATTGGAGGAAGTAAGATCTGGCTTTACTTCCTCTTAATTGTTGCTTGTTCTTCCTCTTACAAGGTCTTCTGGTGAGTTAGGAACAGCGAGAGGGGACTCCGTGTAGCCCTTGCTCGTCCTGGAAGGATGAAGAGGTTCCGGCGGCATGGGCATGACACTCAGAGGGACAAACTCAAACAAGAGCTTTACCAGTTTAATAAGGTGATTCCTGTGAATTGGACATTCTACTTTTTATATGATACTTTTTATACTTGCATGATAAAATGGGTCAGGATTTGCTGACGGTCAATGTTTTAAGACATTTTTTTATTGCTTTTCAGACTGTGGAGCATGGCTTTCCCCATCAACCAAGTGCACTGGGGTTTAGCTCCAGTCTGGGACTACTGGCCATTGGTACCAGATCTGGAGCAATTAAACTGTATCCTCAGGCGTATATGGGAAGGGAGTGGGAAAGTTCTTTACATTACAAAATGATTATAGTTGTTTAAACCCATGAGTCAGCATTACACTTTTTGTGAGACCTTCGTTTGGAATTATTAATTGAAAGATTGTTTCTTGCAAGCTACATTCCTGTTTCCTGACAGTTCATGACACACCCTTGATTTCTGTGCTTTGTGGAAGTGGGAGTGTGTGTTTACCTGCTTTCCCACAGTATTGACTGTTCCCAATGTTGATTGCTTATTGTGGCTTTTTAACTTGTCTGCCACCTATTAAGGTGTCTTGCTTTCAGTTTTTATAATTTTACCTTTAGAAATATGTGAGCCCTGTATACTTATTATATATTATTTAATGTATTGTTATTAGTATTCACTTAACATTTGATTCAGCTTTGGTGCTCCAGGCATCGAGTTTATGGGACTGCATGATGAAAACGCAGCAGTTACACAGGTGCACTTTCTCCCACACCAGGTATGTCTTTTAATGATGTTTTTTTTTTTTGCATTTGCTGTGTTTGGGGGCACTTTTTTATTTTAATGCCCTTAGTACTGTCTAAGTTTACAGCATAAAAGCTTTAAGTAAGTTGAATCGTATGGTTTGAGTAATCAGCCCAAAAGTTGTGCTCTTTAGCAACTGATTTATAATCTTTACATTCTCTCTACATTCATTCAGTACATATCTTGTTGGGTTGATTTGATAGTTTACCATTGAGACAGTTTCAATTGTTATTTCTCAGCTATTTACAAATGAATCAATCTTGGGGATAATTTCATTCATTCATTTATTAACTTCCACTTAATCCTCTATGAGGATTGCCCATGGATATGCCCATCCAGGAGAGAACATCTTGAGCGCTGGGCAAATACACCCAGGAAAGCGTGCCAATCTATTGGTGGGCACACACACACACACACACACACACACACACACACACACACAGCCTATAGGGGCAATATGGAGCAGCTGATTTACTTTGAATCTATGATTTTAAACCGTGGGAGGAAAACCGAGAACCTGGAGGAAACCCACGAGGACACAGAGACAACATGGAAACCCTAACCAGATTGGGATTTAAACCAGCAAGTCCCCAGCGCGGGGACGTAAACATGCTAACCACTAAGCCACATGCTGCCCTAGAGACAATTGAGTATCTCTAAATACCCTTCATTGATCCATAAACCAGTATACCAACATGCAGCTCTTTGTGGCCATCCACATAAACTAACTCAAATGAGGCTTTGCAATGTACATTTAAAGTTTCACTGTTTAAGGGGCAGAGTTATCAGGTGGAAGGTGCAACGCATTAGTGTTTGGAACGTCCTAATGCGGAAGGCTCATTTATATTAAAGGTTTACAATGTCATACCAAATGTGAGATGTTTAAAAGATAAATTTCTATTTTTTGATGCCACCCTTTCTCTATTTATTGTGTTACTTTACCAATGGCATTTTCATTTTGTATATCATAAATTATCATTATGGAAGGTTTCCAAACTGATGATGAACCATCTGTTCTTTGTGACTAGATTTGAGTTTTGCTCTGTATTATGTCTTGCTAACCCTAGATGTAAACTATCACTCTGTTATTGCTTGTTTTTCTGCCTCTATCATTTTTTGTTTGCGTCATCTGTGGATATAGGCAGTAAATAAACTTATCCCTTAAGTCATCGCTAGCAGAAGATTTTGTCAAAGGTTTTTTTTTTTTTTTTTTTTAAATTAGTGTTTATTTTCTAGATCTATGTCTTTTTGTTTTATATTGGTTTATCTTTTTTATGTTCAAAGGTTGAGCTGGTGACATTGCTTGATGACAATAGTCTTCACATGTGGACTCTGCGAGCCCATAACGGTGTGTCCGAGCTGTTGGAGATCGGACGCTTTACGCTTACTGGACCTCCTGGGTGAGTCTATTATTAGTTCACAGTTGATGTGAATTTTTGGGGAACTTTACCATTGATCCTTGTGTTTATATGTAAAAACTAACCCACATGCACCAAGATTCATGCTGAAATCCATTGAGTCATACTTGCCTAGACACTGCTGATACTAAACTGTGATGAAGGTCTTGGAAAAATCCAGTTCGTTCTTAGTCATTTCTATGTTTCAGTCAGACAGTGTGACTAACATATATTTTGCAACTTTATGTGATGCTTTTACATTGTATGATTACAAACAAATGTTGTCATGTTAACAGTCCAGGCCAGAAATATGTAGCCTGTTGCTTAATATAAAATGTTGCGGAAGTAATTTAATAATTAAGTTCTGTAAAGATTTCAAGTATTTAAACACCTGAGCTTAGTCTTTTTGACTGTGTGATGAATTTCTGACAGTGCTATTCCCAGTGTGACCCGGGTGACTGCTGTCCTAGCCCATTCATCGGGAGAGCTGCTATTGCTGGGCACAGAAGGAGGACATGTGTTTGTGGTGGAGGTCCCTGGATTTAGGGAATTGGAGGAGAACAATATAAGCATGGAAGACATTCAAAGCCGGTGAGCATCGGTGATGTGTTGAATTGTATCCATAATGATACGCTACTTACTTTATATAATGTATAGATATGGGTGGAGTAAATATATTGAATTTAAAAAAAATTAAACACGCTTGTACTAGTTTATCTGATGAGCATTCAGGCTAAACTAGTCAAGTGCCCATTTACGCATCATAAAGGATGACTACCTAGTTACAAACAGTTTCTGTCACTGTGGTGATCGGAGTATCGGGGTGATCGGGGTTTCACACAATGAATTTTCCATAAAATTTGTGAAATTCACCAATCAGAGGAGTAGCTGGAGAGACTTTAAGATAATTTCCATATATTCAATATGTGTATTTTTATCCGCTTTAATGGGACCTGACTGAGATTTGATATTAAATTCTGCTTTATGAATTATAGTGATGTACTAATTCTGTTCCAGAGTTCCAGAGGAATATACAGGTCGCAGGAACTTGGAGAGTGTGGAAGCTCTGCAAGAGAATCCGCTTAACCCCCGGCAAGTTTTAATAGGTTATGGGCGAGGCCTAATGGTTCTGTGGGATCTGGATCGTCGTTGTGCTATTCAACATTTTTTGGGCACACAGGTATGATTTAATTATCTCTCAAAAAAAAAAAACATTGGGTTTCTGTACTTGCTCATAAAGTTACAGTGGTGGAAACTGATTTTGAAAGTTTTTACTCCGACAAATTATTAAGTCTGTGGTTTTTATGGTAGCTTAATTTCAACAGCGAGAGATGGAAAATCTAGAAAATTAAATAATATTTAAAATATGTATATAATTTCCATTGAGGGGAAATAAGTATTCAATCCCCTAAAAAACATGACTAATGTTGGCTCCTATAGACCACCAACACACCCTAATCTCAGTGAAGTTGTTGCCTGCATATGAGATAGCTGTCCCAAAATGACACCTGTATAAAAGGCCAGTTAATTTTACCGTTACAACTGGGTAAAGACTCGAAAAATATCTGTGGCCATACTTAATTGCTGACCCCTGTTGTTTATGTAATTAATATGGTATAGTTCATATTTAAAACATTGTTTTATTATCCTTAGTAATGTTTGTTAAGTGACCAAAAATTCTCATCATTTTATCAATACACTTTATCTGGCTAAAAACACCAGATATATAATTGCTAATTGCTAATAAAGGCCAAGTTAAACCATGTATTTATACTGCTAACTGAAATAGCAGTGACTTTATAAATAAAGTCAAATGAAACATGTGGAAAACAATATGCAGTTGTAAACATATCTGTCTTTTGTATACTCTTATTGAAAGATGATATACAGGGAGGAGTGCAAATAAAGTGCTGCCAAGAGTTCAGCTTAAAAAACCACAAAAGCCACAAGACCGAAAGATTACATTGCCAAACTGAATAACACCGGCCTGTTTTCCTTAATCAAAAGTGTTCTATATCCAAGTTGTGATTGCAGTCTAATGCTAGAACTTGTTCTTATTCCTGCTCTTTTTGCAATACAGTATTTTCTTGAAGCAGCTTCAAGTTAATAGTTTGGCACAGTGCGATTTTTCTTAATTAGACATCTATGCAGTAAATGAACATTTTTATCTTGGACATAGCTCTATCTGGAGAAAAACTTTGTCATTTAGTGTATTTGTCGTTAATCAATTTGTCTTTTAAAAAAAAATACGCATTTGACCAATATGGATGCTGTTTATCAAAGATCACCTGATGCAGACAGTTGTTAAAAGTCTATTTGTCCTTTTTGCTTGAGAAATCCACCTGCACCATTTTGGTTGCTCGTTCATCACCAGATAATTAGTGGAATGCTTGCAGTCATGATCAATTCAAAAAGCACTGATAAGTCCTTGAGGTGCAGACAGTGTAGGAGTGTTTTCATAGAATGTTTGTCATGACTGGCTTTGGGCCGTTTTAATTAGTACTAAACAAGGAGGTGTTTATTTTGTAATTTGCCTTTACTTCCTTGTTGAACTGCAGCAGTTAGAGAGTGTGTGGTGGATGGAGGATGGCGGAAACATTTTAAGTTCTCATAGCGATGGAAGCTATTGCCACTGGTCAGTAACCGGAGAAGATCCACAGACCGAGCCAGAGAAACAGGAGACCCCATATGGTGCGTTTTGCAAGCTACTCTTTGAATAAAATGATAGTAAAGCAGTTCTCCAAATGAGTTTATTTTAATTAATAATCAGTCAATGAATGACATGTTTGTTTTTTCCTTAATATGACCATTTTGTTTTATTTAGGTTCTTTTCCATGCAAGGCCATTTCCAAAATTCTACAGTTATCTACAAGACAAGGGTTAGTAACCCCCCCCCCCCACCCCCCCATGCAGGTTTTTAATCCTTGTGATTCTGTAACAGGTGTGTGTGTGTGTCTGTGTTTGAGAGGTCATTAACCAGAATGGACCTGTATGATTCACAGGTGCTGGTTAATAAATAACACCAATGTTGACATTCCCATTTTAACACATTTTAATTTATTCTTTTTTGTGTTTTTACTCCATTGCTGCATATTCATTTACATTAATGTTTGTTCCCGATACCTAACTGTTTAAAAAAATATATAAAACAGTCAGGATAGAATCATAATTGTTCATTTCTCATTTACTCAATCTCAGCCATGTTATTTATTAATTAAGGAAATTTTACTGTTCTCTTGTTCCCAGGTCCCCCTTTCTTATCTTTAGTGGTGGTATGCCAAGGGCCA
>JAOUQT010017418.1:0-11924 GCA_025769995.1 Xyliphius kryptos | reverse complement strand
TTGTGAATAAAAGAACTGGGAGAATATCATTGAAAAAGTAAAAAGACATCTTAACAGATGGACATGGCTGGTACCTCGCGGCCTCATTCCTGTGAAAAAAACTAACGTGTAGTTCCCCCTCCTATCCTTTTAGCTAAGATACAGGCAATGCTGGTGGACTTCTTCTGGGATCGGCTGCACTGGATTCCTCAGACTGTCCTCTACCTGCCGATAGAGGAAGGAGGACAAGGGCTGGTTCACCTGGCCAGTAGGACTGCTGCCTTTAGACTACAGTATTTATGAAGGTATACAGGATCCTACACACTGTGAACGGACTGGGCCTGGACAGAACCTTGTTTCTTTTGAACTCTAACGCCCTGAACACTGCCAGATTACCTGTTTTCTATCGTGGACTTTTTAAGATCTTGGGTTTTTATAAAATGTACTATTAAAGGTTAACTGCCTGTGCACCAGCTCCTAAGAAGAACCCCTTGTGTTTAGTTCCCGACTGGACGTCAAACCTTTCCTTCGTTGCACAGCCCGCTGATCTCCGCCAAGATCTACACACTGCGCCATCTGTACGGATGGTGGTAAAGTCTTTACCTGTCGTCTCTCAGCTACTTCAGCGGTGGAGGTCAGCACTAACCTTGAGAAAAAGGATGCTACTTCGAGATTGTGCAACAAGGGAGGTCAGTCCAGTAGAGGGGCCACAGTTCCCTAACACCACCATCACCCCTAAATGGAGGGCTGCCAGGGGCCCTTGCTAGACTAAAACAAAGAACTAGACATGAACATGGGTTCAGCCATGGGGAAACTCCTCTACAGAGCAAGTGTATTAGTTCTCAACAAGAAAAAGCTTGAGGACAGGACTGACACACCCTGGAGAGAGGTTTTAGGCATTGGTTGTGAGGTAAGACCAGAGTGGAGGGCACTTTACAGTATAAACCACTGTCAACTAAGTGGGTGTGGGACCTCCAGTGGAGGATTATTCACTGTATTATTGGAGTGAATGATTTTGTTTCTGTTTTAAATCCAATTCTTAATGACCAGTGTCCTTTCAGTCACCAGAGAGAAACAGTGTTTCACACCTTTTTAAACTACGTCCGTTATTTGTCATTTTAAGTCATTTTAAGCTCTTAATGTGATTTTTACACCGCAAGTGTTTATTCTTGGTTTTATATATGTAAAAAAATAAAAAAGTTTAAGTGTCAACTGGTAAATTTAGGAAAGAGCAAAATGGCTATATACATCAGCAGAAAGAACAATGTGACACAAATGGCAGACTCTAACATGATTAGGATCTTCAGCCAGCTGGTCAAATCCAGAATTTTAATTTATTTCAATTTTAACAAATGTATAAAAGACAGTGACACTTTTAAATCAGTGTGGTGCTTTGGGGAAGCAGTGTGCTAGGTCATGGATGACGAACTCTGCTTCGCACCAGAAGTTACTTAAATATGTGTGGATTATTTTTTTCTTAATTGTTTAAATAGTTTTCTTTTACTGCCCATTGTAATTTAATATTGGGTAAAATTAAAACCTACTGTTGCAGGTGTCCTCAGTTTCTCAAAAATGCATACCTACCACTATACAAGCTCCACCTCCCATTCACACACTGATACATAATTGTGCCTCTGTTTCCACTCCATTTTATTAGTTATCAGTAATAAATGGCAACAGATTAAGATTTACTTGTTTGGTCTTGCAACAGGACGGGGCTAAATCTGTTGCCAAGCAACACATAAAATGTTAAACTGGTGTGAAACACCTGCTAAACTGGGCCAGGCATCATATAAGTGCAATTTTTAATTTTCTCGTGGATGTAGGCACCTCAAAAAAACAGAGAGAGAATATGTAAAGTGCACACAAGCAACATCGAGAATAAGAGTGAAGCGTTGTCCAGCAAACGGGCAGCTCATTACAATCTGAGCTTTATAAGATGTACTAATGTATATTAAGGACTATTAACCCTTATAACCTTTAATTATATTAGTGATGCTGATGAATGTGCAGTGGTGTGGGTATGGCTGTTCCTGTACAGAGCTGTTCTAATTTAAAACACCTGTACTTGTGTCCTTGTCACTGATGGAGTGAGGCGGTTCCTGCAGAACCTGTTCATTTTAACAAAAGATGAAATGAGATTTAAAGTAGAATCAAACTGCCAGAGATGAAAGAGGAATTTTTTAGTTTTAGTTTTAAAAAACAGTTTTAAAATAAAAGTTGGCTTGGGAAGGATACAAGTTGCTTAAAAAAACAAAGAAACCAACCCAAAATATAACCCATATAGCTACAAAAACAAAAGCAACCTAAGTGGCTATGCATACTGCCACACTGTCAAATTTCAAGGTTGTACAATCAATTTGTAATTTTTAGAAATAAGAACAAGAAAGTGGCTTTTTCCAAGCAAACTTAACTAGAAACGGAATGTTTGTAAACATACTTCAAAATGTTAGCTTGAAAAGGATACATTTGGCTTAAAAAAAAAAAAAAACAACCCAAAAAGCAAAGAAGATGTGTAAAATTGTTTGAAATTTAAAAGAAAACCTAACAAAATATCTTCAATGGATTCGTACGGAAAAATAGTTCTGAAAAATGAGCGATGCACAAAACCGTCCGTCATATTGGTCTGAAAAGCACAAGCAACCTGAGTGGCTATAGGTACTACGTTAATGCCAAATTTCAGCGTTGTCTGTTAAAAGCTGCAGGACGAGAAACTTTTACATTTTTGTGCGAGAATAAACATAAGAATAACAAGAGACAACTTAATTATGATGAAATTTTCTTTCGATGCTGAGATTATTGTACAGTATCAACGATGAAGGGGTGGGAAACATAACAACCCCTAATCCATCCAACAGCCCATAACCATTTGCCACGCCCTCGTGTATAAGAATTGGGTCAGTTACCTTTAATCTCCTGATAAGTTGTTCACAAACTTTTGACTATATAGGGTAAGTCCCTAAATCCCAATTGCTTTCTAATGAGGGACTGCTGCTAAAGCAAATTCAGCCACTTATTGCATCGGCGGCTCCACCTAATTCCCTTGCATCCTGGACTGCAAATGACTAATCAATGTGTTAAATGTTTCTATTATTATGAGTTGGATAAAGAGTCATTAATTCTGCAATTCAGGTCATTTCTGGCTGTAAGATAAAGTGTGGGTCGGCGGGAGTGTGGGGGTTGTTTAAGCTTAATGAGCTAGCCAGTAAATGAATGCAGTATTAAAATGTACCCTCATTTGGCCACTGCACATGCCTGTCCATCTAATTTAAATTTTAATTTTCCACACAGAGACTCATCGGAGTTACATAATGACCCAATGCATACACAGTGTGCATCGCAGATGATTGTAGTTTACATGTGAACATTTTCACCAGAACGTAATAATTCAATCAAGTTTTTTTTAAAACTAATTAAATGGAAACAAATGAAGTAGCCTCTTGGTTTATTGACCTCAAACCTCAGCCCTGCCACCCCCTACACTGAGTGATTTTAGCACCTGTGTCCAAGTTGACCATTGATTTGTGGGGTTACCATTTATTCTGCCAGCAGTGATGCAGAACCTCAGGACTTCCTTAACAGATATGATCAGCATAAAACTGGATATCAGCACAGAAATGACACCACAATATAAACATCGTTGCACATAAAGTCACCCATCTGACAGCGATGGCTGGCCTGTTTAGCGTGCAGGGGCTGAGAAGAAAACATCCTCATAAAGTGGTGAAAAATTCACAGCTCGGCAAAACTGAAAAGCCTTTTAGAGATTTTTGGCTCTCTGCAGGGTGTTTGCATAATGATTTTTTGCATATTAATGGGACAATTCTTCCCAGAAAAAAAGGAAGGCAGAGCCTCATTGTAGTGTTATATGACCTACTTTAGCTTAATGCATGTGATCCTGCTTCAGCTCATTAGATCCACTTCTGTACGGTAACATCAAATCAAATAAACAAAATAAAATAAAGAAACCCTTTTCTCTGCCTCAGGAACAGATGGGGTGGTAGCTTTCATTCAAATTCACCGGCTGAAGGAGCAGTCGAATGACAGTAAAGGGGAGATGAGAGGTTCTGCAGATCAGATTGTTGAAAGTAGCGATCATTCATTACCTTTTAAAAGTTCTAAAACCTCAGCATTGTGTGTGGAATGGGGGGAGGGGGTGTTATAATCTGTTGGTGACTTGATCCACTCACAGACCAACACACTGATTTCGCTGTTTATTTACCCGACAAGTCTTTAGATGATGAGAGCCTGAAGATTAGATTCATGTGCTAGCACCTTCAATAACAACTGTCAATGTTAAAGTCAAATTTATTGTCAAAAGTGCAAGTGCATGTACAGGACATGCACAGTAATAAAATTGTGTTTTCCTCAGACCCACAGTTCAGAAGTAAACATTTACACACATTAAATAAACCTTGATTAAACTCTATGCTTACAAAGATGTTACTACCCTGTTTCACCGAAAATAAGACTCTTGTGCTAAAGATGTGCTCTTTTTTTAGATGAGGTCTTATTTTTCCATGAAGAACAACTTGAATATATAAAAAATATTGTTGAAAAAAAAAACATTTATTATGCTGTATACTGTACAGTAGTTGTACAGTAGCAGGGATGATATTGTAGCTTGCAGCCACCAGGGGAGCTCACCACAGCACACTTGTACAGTACAGCAGGGACAGCTTACGGTATGGCAGCAGGTGACGGGATAGTAAACGACTGTGTGCAGCTCTACATCTAACGGGAATGGTGGCAGGTGAGGGACCTCTTTGATGCCTTGCCTGCACATTTACAAGTGACGGCCGAGGAGGGGCTTATCGGAGTTGGCGGCTGGTGCCAGCTACTTTGCGACGGATAGTTTTTGGCCCATGACAGTGTTATTTCACAAGAAATGTCCTCTTAGATATGCACTACCAGGAAGTTGGTGCTGCTTACTCTCTCCATAGCTGTGTTGTGTTCACAGCTGGCTTTTTTCTAAAGTCAACAACAATCAGTTTGTCTTATCCAAGTTCATAGACAGATTGTGTGTGGCCACACCACAGTACCAGAACCTTGTCCTGTAGTTTGTCTCATTGTTGTCGTTCATGAGACCTTTAATTTGATTGTACTTTATTATTGATTTATTATTGGGTTAAGATTTGTATTAGGTAAACACCTTTTGTGGGATGCCAAACACTGCAGAACAATATTTATTTAATGTTCAATTGAGATTTGAACCAACCACAACTGATCTTACTTGTTAACTTTATTACAGGAGCGCAAGTAAGATGCAGATAACAGAAACCAATCTTTATAAAAGATGCATTAGCTCAAAAATTCCTTTTATGATATACTGGAACCGGAACGTAATTTAACAAAACAGCGAAACAGATTTTGGTACCACTTACATTCACTTCTCGAGGTCAGTTCTTCTTTATTTACATACTTGCATGAAACATTGAGGTGGCAATAAACAAGAATGCTACCCATGGAGGTGGTGGAATCACACAATCCAATCAACTCGGGGTTAATAACTTGAGGGCCCAATAGCAGCACATCAGCCATTTGGTCTGTTATCTAATACATTATCAACCGAATCACCCACATCCCTTTAAACTTAATGGCATGGCAGATGAGTGTTTGAATTGTTGGTGTAGTGTGTAACACCAGTGGGCAGAATCGCACCAAGCTCATGTATGTTCCACAGTGACCAAATCCACAAAATACATCAACTTTTTTTTTTTAATGGTGACAACTTTCAAAAGCCAGCATGAAGCTGCAGACTCTGGCTCAGTGCAATTTAAGAAAGAATGGAGCCTCCAGCTCAAGAGCTGAGCAGCTGCTCTACTAAATTACACATTGTTAGAAGAACTGGGTTCACTGATGCACCTTTGGCCTCTGATCTCTCAGCCAGAAAATGATAAAGATCCCAGACTGTGGAAATAAAGAAGATAAAGTAGCAGAGTGAAATGAACAGTGATGGATTTTACCTCCTGTCAAGAAGAGATGGCTCCGGGCTCAGTATGCAGATCAAGCTGTTGCTGAGATATGGGTGTCATGAAAAACCGCATCGGAAATCTTTTTATCAGAATGCTTAAAATTTAGATTTACATAATTCATTGATTTAATCACAGCTATTAATAGTGGTAAGCAAACTGGCAGATCAATAACTCCATTGGTGAAAAATCAGAGAAATCATATTAGCCTCAAATTTGTTTTAAAATAAATCTAAGACAAGCACGGTGACCTAGTGGTTAGCATGTTCACCTCTCAGCTCTGGAGATTCCAGGTTTGAATCTCGACCTGGGTGGAGTTTCCATGTTTTCACCGGGTTTTCTCCAGGTTCTTAGGTTTTCTCCCACGGTCCAAAACCATGCATTCAAGGTAAATTGGCTGATCTAATTTGCCTCATATAGACACTGTGTCTATGTGTGTGTTCCCAGCAATAGATTGGGTCCTGTGTGTATCTGCCCAGCTCCTGAGATGTTCTTCCCTGGATGGGCAAGGGGAGGATAGTGGATGAATGAATAATTTAAAGACACTAAAAAAGTTAAAGAGATGGAATCCTCCATTGTGTTGTATTACTGATGTAACACTAATGTTTTAAAAGTGATTTACACATCAGTCTGAGGGTTAAAGGCTTTGTAGTAAACACTGTGAACCAAACAGGTTTTTTTGTTTGATTATATACACAATCTGTACATTAATGTCCTATACTGTTACCGCTGCCTGGTCCCACATGGAGGATGAGTTGTTTCATCATGTTTCACCATAAAGCTGTTGTTTATACCATTTATGCAAATACTTGTACATCTTTCTCATGTAACCTGTAAGCTTTATCCCATTTTAATCAAAATTACTAATAAACTGAAATCTATTTTAATAAAAAGCAAAGCCCTTACTCACTGGCTAAATCAGTCCTAATTCTCCCACTTCACTTCGCTTTCTTACATTCAATTATTCATTGGCTATCGCCATCAAACGCAACACCTCGGATGGATTGGTGTCTTAATGAGTATTCCATGAGCCCTGCATTTTGTTTTTTAGGATGTGTGTTACGGTCCGAAACCAAAGCTGTTGTGCAAAAAACTATAAAAGTCCGGAAGTGCAAAAAATAAACAGGGTTTTTTTAATTGCAGAGACAACGTGGAACAAAGCACACACAGATATGGAGTAACTCATATGACACTGCGACAAACACACACAGGGGAAAGGCATTTAAATAAAGGGCAGGTGAGACGTGACTGATAAAACACAGCTGAAGATAATGACGAGACAATTAAACTAAACAAGGACCAATTAACAAACATGAGGCGCAGACAGGACAAGAACAGGAATAAACTGAAAACGAAACTAAGTGCCCTCAGGCCTTACAATGTGGTAGCTCAGTGGTTTGGAGTCTGGGCTAGCAAACTATTGTTATGGATTTAAATCCCTGGTCCACTGAAGTAATCTGTAATAATAAGTTTATCTGAAATATTCAGTATTTACTTCAAAGCCATCACTCATTAAAAAACTTTCTTCAACTTTCACATCATTATTAGGCTATTCCGCTAGTTCTCTTATAATACTGGAAGCCTTTTTAAAAAAAAAAAAAATAAATAATAATAATAATAATATAGATATATTTTTTAATAAAAAATATAAATAAAGCAGGTTAAGGGTGAAGGGGCAATGAGGGAAATAAGGATTGAATAGTTAAACTTAATTAAGTTCATGCTTCTCTTGTGTCTATTTAGTGGCCATCTTTCAGTCGTTATAGTGAGCCCCTGTGCATATCACACTCTGAAAATGGAAAGAGGTTTAATTTTATTCACATGTTTGTTTTTAAAACATGATCAGTTATAAATATATTTATATAAAGATATATATATGTAGTAAACAAAATGTATATAAAACACTACTGCATGCATCACAGCCTCATTTTGGTGAAAGGATGGTAGGATGTTTTTGGTCAGTATGCGTAAGTGTCTGTGTTATGGCTATGAAATTCACAATGTGCCGCTTGGAGTTACCAAAGTTTACCGTTAACGATAAGCATCGTATCATCAGAGATGATTGGCGAGTCCAGGCACATTTATTACGGTGGCCGAGAAGTGCAAAACAAATTAACAAACGCTGTGACAACATTTAAAAATGTTGATGCAAAATTTACAAACGCTGTGACAAAATTAACAAATATCGATACAACATTTACAAATACCGATACAACATTTACAAACGCTGAGACAACATTTACAAATATCGATACAACATTTACAAACGCAGTGACAACATTTACAAATATCCATACAACATTTACAAACGCAGTGACAACATTTACAAACGACCCGTCAGACGGAAAAGGTAGGTACCTTACATAGTAAGTGTCGATTGTTGACAATTGTCAATTAAACTCTTTCGCGGAGACAGCGTTTGTGATAATTGAGTGACGTTAACGCTGTAAAATGTTTTGTCCATTTTGTGGAAGCCACTTTAGCCAGTTAGCCCGCTTTTGTTTTTCGTGTGGAAAGACAAAACATTTTATAGCGTTAAGGTCACTCCGTTATCACATACGCTGATACGTTGTGACTTTTGTTTGGTACATTTTAAGGACTAAATCCAGTGTGTGTTGTGTTTAAATGTGTAAATACTTTGTGATTGATTTCTGGTATGGGGTGGAGATCATTCAGGGGGTTTATACTAAGGTTTCATATATACTGTATGTCAATGATTTGTCTGCTCTTCTTTGTAGTTTTGGAATTGCCTTTTTGTCTGTTTATTTAATCAGATCAGTAATTTGGGTTGCAGTTAAACAGTGGTGTCTTGAGTTATTGTATGGGATAAGAAGCTCTTTAAGGTAGAGCGAAGCGTTTCAATGGAGACATAGGTGAGTGAGAATGCAGAGTTTGTTTTTAATTTTGTATTTGATGAGTATAGCCAGTGTAGAGTTTGTCAAATGGGTGTGTTTTGAATCCTATTCCTCATGCACAATCAATCAGGTAAAGGAAATGAATTAAAGAAAAAAGGAAAGCCCTCATAAGCTGTCAGGAATAATCACCACGGACACATCGTACAATGTTTAGAAAAATGTTCCTGCTACTTAAGGTAATTATGTATACAGTACAGGCCAAAAGTGTGGACACACTTTCTCATTTAATGGGTTTTCTATTTACATTCTAGATTCTCACCGAAGGCATCAAAACTATGAATAAAGACATGGGGAGTTATGTACTCAACAAAAAATGGTGAAATAACTGAAAACATGTTTTTTTATTCTAGTGCCTTCAAAATAGCCACCCTTTGCTCTAATTACTGCTTTGCACACTCTAGGCATTCTCTCAATGAGCTTCAAGTGGTAGTCACCTGAAATGAAACAGTGTGCCTATCAGGGTTAATTAGTGGTATTCCTTGTAGGACAGCCGACAGCCCTATTGGACAACTGTTAAAATTCTTATTATGGCAAGAACCAATCCCCTAACTAAAGAAAAACGAGTGGCCATCTTTACTTTATGAAGGTCAGTCAGTCTGGAAATTGCTAAAACTTTAAATGTATCACCAAATGGAGTCACAAAAACCATCAATCACTACAGCAAAACAGGCACACACGAGGACCGACCCATGAAAGGAAGACCAAAAGTCACCTCTGCTTCTCAGGACAAGTTCATCTGAGTCACCAGCCTCAGAAATTGCAAGTTAACAGCAGCTCAGATCACAGACCAGTTTTAATGCCACACAGTTCTAGCAGCAGATCTCTAGAACAACTGAGGACTTCACAAACCTGGCCAACATGGTCAAATAGCTGCTACCAAACCACCGCTAAGGAGAGGCAACAAGCAGAAGAGATTTTTTTGGCAAAAAAAAAAGACAAGGAATGGACATTAGACCAGTGTAAATCTTGCTTTGATCTGATGAGTCCAAATTTGAAATCTTTGGTTCCAACCGTCGAGTCTTTGTGAGACGCAGAAAGGGTAAACGGATGAATTCCACATGCATGGTTCCCATTGTGAAGCATGGAGGAGGAGCTGTGCTGTGATGTGGGGGTGTTTCGCTGGTAACACTGTTGGGGATTTATTCAAATTTGAAGGCACACTGGACCATCATGGCTACCACAGCATCATGCAGCGACATGACATCCCAACTGGTTTACGTTTATTTGGACCATCATTTATTTTTCAAAAGGAAAATGACTCCAAACACACCTCCAGGCTGTGTAAGGGCTATTTGACCAAGAAGGAGAGTGGTGGAGTGCTGATGCAGATGACTTGGCCTCCACAGTCACCGGACCTGAAGCTAATTGAGATGGTTTGGGGTGAGCTGGCAAAGGCAGTGAAGGCAAAGGGGCCAACAAGTGCTAAACACCTCTGGGACTCATTTAATCGTTTGAAAATCATATCTACCTCTTAAAGCTCATTAAGAGAATGCCAAAAGTATGCAAATCAGTAATCAGAGCAAAGGGTGGCTATTTTGAAAACACTAGAATATAAAACATGTTTTCAGTTACATCACCTTTTTTTGTTAAGTACATAACTCCACATGTGTTCATTCATAGTTTTGATGCCTTTAGTGAAAATCTACAATGTAAATAGTCGTGAAATTACAGAAAACGCATTGAATGAGAGGTGTGTCCGAACTTTTGGCGTGTATGGTATATCTAAATATTGGAGGGAGGTGTGAGAGCATGTGATGACGTCCCAGCTGCTGATCATACAGAGATGCTTTATCATTACAATTTTGTAGATGTTTTTAAACTCTTCTGTATTTCCTTTTATTTTTTGTCACTTTTAATGAGTGTTTGTCTTACATGTTAAGTTGCTCATGTCCTCAGGCACTAAAATTGCACAAATTGAGCCTATTATTATTATGGTTTTATTAAGAAACTCTCCTCCATGTGGTATTTGTTCAACTCAGAATGCTAATTCCGCAGTGTTTGTGTGAATGTAATGAAATCTTACGAGGCAGCGAGCGCTCCGCTCAGATCGAGCACCGGTGTCTGGTCCAGCGAGGTGAGCATCATTCAGTGTGGGATGATTTTTTACACACTACGCCCCCTGCTGTGATTTGATGCAGAGTAGATCCGACAATGTATTTCTCTCATTAATTGGTAATTAAAAGAAAGGACCAGCGGGAAGTGTAATGAGGTCTCACTAATGCTTTGATGTATGTCTATGAGTGACATGCTTTTTCTGGATGATTAATGAGAGCAACATTCCCCCTGGTAGCAGCATTTTGATGACATCATCTGCATTGATGAAGTTTTTACATTACATTACACTAATGTCATGTGCTGCTCAGTTACCCAGTGTAACTCTCCGTTAGTTATTACAACATTCTATAAAGTCCATACCTTCTATTGGTGACATGAATGATTGACAGCCTTCTACTTATAAGTAAAATCCCACTCGAACACAGTCGTAGGACATTTAAATTTCTCAAATGGAACCTTGATGATGTTAGAGGAGGATCTGGTGTGATCTTAGGTGTCCTTCTTTAAAGTCTCACTATCGTTTCTTGATTACTTCTGATTGGAGCTTCATATGCAATAACAGTACCACTCACCGTTTAAGGTGCATACGTTTACATGTATTGATCTGATAAAGCTTTTTTTTTTCTCTTGGGATCCAATTTTGATGACAAAGAGATTCAGAGTCCAATCTTTAGGCTTTTGTCAGCATTTTTTTAAAGGAAGGCTTGTGTATAAGTTCCAACAAAAATAATCATGATCAATAATGTTTCATCATCATCTTTATCTCGTCCTTGACAGCAGGGGGCGGGGGCTTGTTGGTTCTTAACTTTGAGTTTCATTTCCCTCAATCTTTCTATAATATAATAAAATAAAATAATAATTTGCATAAAGGCGGCACGGCGGCTTAGTGGTTAGCACATTCGCCTCTCAGCACTGGGGATTCCCGGTTAGAATCCCTATCTGGGTGGAGTTTGCATGTTCTCCCCGTTTCTGCGTGGGTTTCCTCCGGGTTCTCCGGTTTCCT
>JAOUQT010017411.1:0-11924 GCA_025769995.1 Xyliphius kryptos | reverse complement strand
TGTGTGTGTGTGTGTGTGTGTGTGTGTGTGTGTGTGTGTGTGTGTGTGTGTGTGTGTGTGTGTGTGTGTGTGACCGTGTGCCTAGAGATAGAGTGGCGCCCTGTACTGTGTGTGTGTGACCGTGTGCCCAGAGATAGATTGGCGCACTGTACTGTGTATGATTTAAGGCTAAATATATGGACTCAAGGTTAAATGAATGCTCTCAATTGCCCCAAATAGTGTATGTTTGTGTGTGTGACCATGTGAGTGACTGTGTGAGTGACTGTGTGTCCAGCTATAGATGGGTGCCTTGTCCTGTGTGTCCCACATCCGCTTCTCAGCGCTGGGGATTCCTGGTTCGAATGCTAATCCCAATCTGGGTGGACTTTCCATATTCTCCCCGTGTTTGCGTGGGTTTCCTCCGGATTCCTCCAACAGTCCAAATATATGGATTAAAAGTTAACTAAATGCTCTAAATTGCCCCATAGAGTGTGTGTTTGTGTGTGTGACCATGTGAGTGAGTGTGTGACCAGCGATAGATTGGCGCCTTGTCCTGTGTGTCCCTGGATGGACATGGGGAACCCCACCGGGACGCTAGTAAAGGATTAAGCGGAAGATAATGAATGACTGAATGTGGCATTCTGGTACTTCATACAATAGCATTGCATTGTTCTTTTGGTGTCCTGGAAAATAAGACCAGAGTTTATTGCAATTTTTGCATTTGGTCATTTTGCAGACACTTGTGACTTACAAGCATCTCAACTTGATGATTGGGGCCAGAACACATGGTTGATACAGGAAAAGGGTCTTGCTCAAGGACTAATATTGGTAGCTTCAGTGGACCTGGCATATGAACCAGCAACCTTCTGCTTGATAGCCCAACACCCTTACCACTGAGCTACCACATCCAATCAAGGTAAGGGCATTAAATATTGAGTCCGTTTAGAAAAAGTTGCCATCATGGGCCCTTAAACAGGGCTTTTTATTCTCAATACTTCAAGAATGCTGTATTATACTAAATCATTCAGTGTGATTAGAAGTGTTGTAGCTTATCTCTGTGCTCATTAAGCAAAAGACAAGGCAACACCCCGAACAGTTCGCCAATTCATTGCAAGGCCGACAAACAATGCGGCGCAATTCAGAATTTTTAATGCATGGAAGGTCACTGGCAGGAAATTAGGACTCCTGGAGGTTAGCAGTGCAGACAATAGTGCAGGCAAAGGGCACAGAGTAAAATCACTGTCTGCTCTCAACCCTTTTCTACTTTTCTTGAAGGTTTTTATTTCAGGTCATTTTAGCATTTGTTCTAGAAGAATATACAGCATGATTTTAAATATGCACATTTGCTTTAGAAATCTGAAATATAGCTGCTTTACATGACAGTGTCTTTAAAAACATTGAACATATTATATTACTGGTTTAATGCTTCATTCTCTAACATACTGTAAGTCAGAAGAGTATTGTGAATTAAGAGCTCAATAAAATAAAGAACTTCAGTTTTTCAAGGCAGTGTATATCATAGCATTATATTGTCCAAGAGGTTTTGACCATTACACTATTAAATCTGTATCTGCTAACTCTTAAGCCTTCAACATGCATGATTTCTGGATAAAACATTTTGAGATGCTTTATAAAAAGCATTGAATTGTGTAAAATCAAAATTTTACGGTGGAAAATCATGAAACTGTTACATCAATCTACAAAAATATTACTATGCTCTAAACTGTAATCTTGACTTGATTGACAAGTTTAATAAAAAAAATAACTTTTTAGATAAATAGATAGAGAGATAGATCCTTTGTTAGCATTATACCAAATTACAGCAATACAGTTTGTTGAATTGTGAAGACAAGCTTACCTTCACAGAAGCATTTAGTGGTCAACACTTGCACAATTACTGAGGTAATAGGACAGCCATAACTCAACTTGGTTATCAACTACTGTAGTGAATTATCTGAGCTTTCTGACCACATTGATTCAATGCTTTAATGCAAGTTTTGTACCTGGTCTGTTTTCTTTTCAATTTGATGTATGTTTTTATTTTAAGAACATGACTAACCAGCTCATAATCACAAGCTTACAACTCGTATTAACAAAACCATGGAAGAAATGGTAAAGGCCAGCAGATGCAGTAATTTTTCTCCACCCCACCTTTGAATCATCGAAACCACCATTGTGAATCTTTTTATTAACTTATCCTGCCGTAACACTTGTATTGTAAATAGGGTTGCACACTGTTGTCTGCAATACTTTTCTCAGAAGTCATGGCAGAGCTTCAAACAAGTATTTTAATTGTATGCTTGCATGACGATGACAGCATAAACAGCAACAGGGTTTACAGCACTGATCAAAGAGTCAGAGCAAGAAATGACACATGGCTCATTTAGTGTCAGCAACAAACGCACGTAATGTGAGGGAGTGGAGTGGAAGGGCCTTGTAATTCCACAACTCAAAGTGAAAACATGTAGACATACATTGAACATTTTCATATGCCAGATATCTAAAGAGAATGCAAAACATTTTTGCACTCATCTATGACTGTAGATTACTCAGATTTTACAACAGGTAAAAAAAAAATCCTTGGTAAACACAAACACCTAACTTAATCAGGCTGGTTTACGCTAAGCAGCAAGTTATGTGAGGGCTGGCAGTGAAGAGGCTTTCAGAGATAAGTGGGTAAGGAGGACAGTAGAATGGACCAAGCTTGGTCTTAATTAGGAACGAGAGACATAAGAAGCTCTCTAAGCTTTCACAGTCAGACTGCACCATCCACACTCAATGTGACACTACTAGAAAATATCTGTCCAGTATTAGGAACATAATTTAACTTATTACTAACACCACACAGCCTTTATTGCAGTTCAGCGTTTAGTAGTAGCAACAAGGAACTGGCTTTTCCACTACTCACTGGTTTAGAACCATTTTAAAATCTACAAACATAATAGGTCATAATTCACAAAACATACACGTCAAAATGTCTAAGCCTAAGCAAACAATCAGATTAAAATTCCTAAAGTTATATCAGGTTAGAAGTTTGGCAGAGAAGAAAGAACATGAAAAAATTGTTTCAAAATCATTCAGTGTGCCTGCTTTACTAATATTTCAGAGCTCCTGAAATTTTTGTGTCGATACCACGGTTACAGCGATTCTTACTTCTCATCTATCAAAAAATGTTTTTGGCCAAGTGGTCATGTAAAAAATAAATTAAGCGACATTTGAATAATTCTTAAATGTTACACAATGATAAACCTGTAAATAAGTATGTTCCCCTGATTTACACCTTAAAATAATAATAGATTTACAGAAAGGTGAAAAAAGGTAATAGAAACAATTGAATTAGATTACATATCTATGGGGTGCTAATTAGGTAAATCTCAGTTTTCAGCCATATTTATATGACTTAAGCAGCTTTCTAGATCAAAGGTGACAAAGACTTCTATTTGATAATGATTTTAAAAAAACTTACAAAAAAAAGGTTATCATAGATTTTATGACATTATTTGCTTTTATGACACCAAATTATACAATAAATAGACGGGTTGCCATTTTTATAAACAATACCCAAACTACATTATAATACATCACTGCTTTAAAGAATGTTTACAAATTGTACCCAGCAAGCCCAGAATCCTTTTAATATAAGTCCATAATCTAAATGTGGACCTGTGGAATATACACTGTTTTAACTATTATTTGAGAACCTTAAAAAAAAAACCTTCAATTCTAAGGTGCTTAGTAGGACTGCAGGTGTCCACCTGTTTGACAGGATGAGAGCCAAAACCTGGATCTGCATTGTTCTGTCATGTATCTACAAACCACTTGATTGTGGCACTGAGTCGCAGGTCCGCATGGCTCTTATGACCACCTGTGTTCTATAAATACCCACACCAGCTGCCACCTAATAAATTTAGTCAGGGCTGAAAGCCTAAGTTGTGGATGACCCATGAC
Source organism: Xyliphius kryptos (assembly GCA_025769995.1). NCBI lineage: Eukaryota > Metazoa > Chordata > Actinopteri > Siluriformes > Aspredinidae > Xyliphius > Xyliphius kryptos. Next base: position 7,997 of record JAOUQT010017411.1, on the reverse strand, counting down.
CAAGAAAAGCCCAAGACTTGTTTTGAAATATGAGTAACATTTAAAATGTGAAAGCAGCATTATATAAGTGCCAAGTTTATGACTAGATTAAAAAAAATCTGCCTAAAAACATAAACTAAATCCTTTTTTTAAATCAGCCTGAAATATGCCATTTTAAAAGCTTGTCAACCAAAAGGTCATTCAATGCCAATTTCAAATATGATGAATTAAGACACGGTTTGGAGGTTGTTGGTCAGTATGTCATAACTTATGAGGGAATTACTTTTGGAAAAATCAAGTGATAACCATGTCTCTTCTAAAACTTAAAATATAGCTGGTATAACACCTATGTGAGATATTAGCACCTCACACTTCACACAGTCGCCTTTCCTTCTCAGCGCAGGAAAAATATGTGTTCTTTTATTTATTAAATGTACAAGCACACTCCTACCCACCAACATATACTGGTCTTTACCACCTTTAACTTATTTCCTGAGGACTAATTAACCACTTATCTGGTAACGGTGTCTGATTTAATGGAAAAGGTTAAAATCTTTATCCATTTAGTATGAATTGGCTGCTCTAAATTGCAACAAGTCAGTTTATGAGGTTTCTTATGAAACAGATATTCCATAATAAGCTGTGAGTGGTATTACCAAAAGCGTCACTAACAAACGTTAGTGTGGTGTCACAGAGTGCTGAAAGACAGCGCACATAAAAGTTGTAAACCTTCCATCACCAAACACAGTGCCAAACCACTGATAACGTAAATCATGTTACTACTAGACTCTGGGGCAGTAGAAATGTTCCTTTAAGGTAAATCAGAAGGTTGAGGGTTCAAATCCCAGGTCTACTGAAGTTACCAATGTGGGTTCTTGAGCAAGACCCTTAACCCTAATTGCTCCAGGGTGCTGCATCAACCCTGTGTTCATATACCAACCAAGTTGGGATACCTGTAAGTCGCTTTGGATAAAAGCGTCTGCTAAATAACTAAATGTAAATGTAAATCATACCTCTCTATCCTGCAGTCTAATGGCCTGGTCTGTTTTTGGGAAATGCTACAAGAACATTAACTGCCAGACTGTTGATGGGGGAGGAGGGATTAAAGTTTTTTTTTCCAGTGTAGAAAAGTCTTAATCTTAAGGACCATTCCACATTATTATTATTGCACCTCGGTTTACTAAGGAATATGGGTGTGTTTGTCTGGGTTTGGTGTGAGTGAATTTGACTGGTCTACACAGAACCCTGAGTTCAGCCAAATTAAACCTTACTGGGATGAACTGGGATTAGGTGAACATAAACGCCTATAATTTGAGGAAGGGCGTTTTTAAATGATTCTGTAGGTGTAATGTCTAGATGTGATACTTTAGTCCATATAGTGTTCTTAGACTAAGAACAAAAAAGCCATTCCAGGGTCATTAATCGAGCTGGTCTACGTGCATCTGCACACAGTGACTTTTTGAGTATAAATAACCTCAGAATTTCCTTGGAGTTTCTGTTTTAGTCTCAGCATTTGGTGCACAATCACAACTGTGCTGACCTCCAATGATTTATTAAATGTTGGGATGTAAATGTTCATTATGTTGATTTCCCCAAAAAATCTGTATTATTAGACTTACAGTCTATTAATCCTAACCTTCAACTTAATGACTGAAGCTCATAAAAAATATCAAGAAAGTTAAACCACACACCTAATTAAACGCGTTCCAAAACCCATGTTGGTTATTAGAGAGCTAATGTAAACTGGGACTCTGGGGTTTCCCAATGCCCTTGTGAATCCCTCTGTTTATAGTGAGGACAGATCTTTTTGTGCTGTTATAAGACAAATGCAAATGATGCTTGGAGAAAGCGATTCCCACAATAAGACTGGCCTGCTGGTGGCGGAACTTGGCAGAATCTCCACAGGAAGCATTTCCTTTCATTGTGTGTTAGTGCTGTCCACTGCAAAGCATGCTGACACTGCGAACACTTCACACTGGTTCTCATTCTTTCTCGTACTAGCTGGAATTACAGAGCTTTGTAATCACATGTAATTCACATATGTTAACATAAGCTAAAATATACACCTCATTGACCCAGGCACATTTCATATCTACATCCAGAATATAGGTGCAGCCATGGTTTCTTTACGTATGAGACTGTTTACGTCTAGCTTTCATTCACAGATGTTGCAGCCTATGCAAAAGGATGCAAAACAACTGTTCAGCTGTTTAAACTTGACCTTATATGCAAGAATGATCACAAACAATGATCACCAAATGGAATTTAAGTGATCTATACAGGAGCAAAAGGAAACAGGGTTATGTTAACATTCATTCCTGTTTATCTTCTTGGTTTCCATTTAGACAAAATTTACCCCAAATACTGATTTCTAATCAATGCTGGTCAGTTCAGTTTATTCCACTTCTCTCTTAAATACAGTACATTTCCTTAATTGCTAATTTTCATAAGTGGTCTTTCAAAAATATTATTTTATTGTCTTTTGTCAAGGGGCTAAATAAATACATTTCCTGGAAAGATCTTATTCAGGAATGTTAGTGTTATAAACAGTGTTAAAAAATGCAAGTGTTTATTACAGTCTGTAGCTGCCTTGTGTCTGTTAAAACACTATTTTTTAAAATGAACCAAGCATGTCTTTTTAAAACACGTACTGTTCGTTATCATAATTATTAGGGATGCACTGAAATGAATAAAATGATTTTTTGCCAAAGCCAAATATTGTTTTATTTTGCCACTTTTTCACCACTGCATACAGTAAATATGTTAAATATACTTTTGTCCTGGTTTTTAAGATAAAACCTAAACTGATATTACATGTAGTTAATTAGCAGACGCTTATATCCAAAGCGGCTTACAAATATTTCAACTTAGTTGGGATCAAAACACAGGATTGATACAGCATCCTGGAGCAATGAGGGTCCTGCTCAAGAACCCACACTGGTAATTTCAGTGGACCTGGGATTTGAACCCACAAACCCCTGATTGACAGTCCTATGTCCTAAGCACTAAGCTACCATTCTCAAACACTGAAGATTTAAACATCCCAGCAGAATTACTAACAAACCTAAATAGCGAAACACACACAATTACTATATTTAAGTATATTAATGTATTATTTTGTATGTTTTTCTGAAGTGTTGAGGAGTCCCAGTCTCCTTGTCTGTGGCACTGCCAGAGCACTGCAGATATGACGGTTATGGAAAGGAACATGGACTTCTGTTGGACTGACAGCGTTGACGTCCTGGAGAATGGACTCATATGGTTTATATAATTCTTAGTATTGTTTAATATGGACACATGTGAACTATATGGACACATATGGACTGATCGATACACAACCTGTACATTGCTGTCCTACTCTGATGCTGCCCAGCCACTCAAGGAGGATGAGCGCCCCCTTGGTCCTCCCAAGGTTTCTTTTCATAAATAACATCATATCAGGGAGTTTTTTCTTGCCACTGTCGCTTCGGCTTGCTCTTTGGGGGTTTAGGCTTTAAACTCTGTAAAGCTGCTCTGTGACAATACACCGTTGTAAAAAGCGCTATATAAATAAATAACTTGAACTTAAACTATATTAAACCCCCCCATATGTCAATTTAGAAATACTTTATTACATGAATAAACAAGTAACCAATTCTTATTACAAATCCATATCAATTCAAATCATGCATGCGGTACAGAAGATGTTGCTAAGCCAAGCCAAAAGACAGACTACCACATCAAACCCACATTATTCCTTCATTTAAAACAATGGCCTTCCTGTCTTTTGTGTATGCAAGTTTGCACACACTTGTGGTTAACACTCTTGGTTGTTGTTATTGAATTAATGGTCTTTAATGCCAGTTTAAGCACTCCACACTCTGCTCATGTCTTTATTCAATTTTCTTTTTGAATGCAGCAGATAAACAGAACCTGTCTGGCAGCATAAAGTCAAATAAGTTATCCTGACTGACAACTATGATTATATGTTCATGCATTTGCTTCTGGTATGAAAGTTCTGGTGTTATTATGTGAAACCTAGCAAGCTGGGATTTTTCAGATGTTTGTTTAACTGTATACAAGGTTAAATAATGATCTTGAGCAACTCATCTAGGTAACACATTTTATACCCACATGAAATGTATTCTATTTTGTGCTCAATAAACTACTTTTTTCCTGCAACTGTGTCAAGATAGTCTACAGATGTGGCCCTCTAGCTGATATAGCACCGTTGGCCCACTTTCAGCACTAACAAATTGCATGTAAACCAAAGATTTTGAAAACACTAATATGGACCACATGTCCAAAAACACACATTGAGCATTGCTAACTGTATGTGAGCTATTAGTATTCCACAAATAAAAACAAAAAAACAAATGTGGTTCACAAGTTCCAAACATGGTCTACATATGATAAAGGTTTGTCAGTTCCCTAAGCGTATGTGGCCCACATTTTTTTTTGCCAAAAGAACTGTCTGCCCAGGTGCCATCAATCTATGACGCAAGAGAGCTCCATATAAATGAGCAATGTGAGGTCAGATCTAGGCCAGAATAATTTTGCTCTGTGGGAGATGTTTACAAAAAGTACAATGTCAAATAAAAGGATAAAATGTTTGAACCTTTTGGTTAATGAAAGAAAAACCCACAATGGCCACAGAAAAAAACTTGAATATGACTAGAGTAATAATAAATAAAAATGCTATGAAAATTAACAAATTAAAGGCACACATTTCTTTTCAACCATGCTTCAAAATTATTTAAAAAAATTAACTCATTAAACAGGCCTGGACAAAAATGATGGTACACCTGAAAATAATGTGAACAAAGGGACATGTTCAATCAAGGTGTGGCTGTTAATTAGCAGAGGTGGTAAGTAACAAAGTTAATGTTATTACGCTATATTACTTTAATTACGCTATTGATGGCATCAAGAAAAGGACAATGTCCCTGTTATGAAACAAGAAGAAGGCTCTGTAATGTTTTAGGGTTGCTCTCCTGCATGTGGCACAGGGTGTCTTGGATTTGAGCAAGGTACAATGAAATCTCAAGACTATCAAGAGATTCTAGAGAGAACTGTGCTGCCAGGTGTCAGAAAGCTTGGTCTCAGACGCAGGTCATGGGTCAAAACACACTGCTAAGAATGGTTAAGAGGAAAACACAGAACTATTTTAAAGAGGCCTTCTATGAGCTATGACCTAAATCCTATTGAGCATTTTTGGAAGGAGCTGAAACATCATCTGGAAAAGGCACCCTTTATATCTAAGACAGCTTAAGCAGTTTGCTCATGAGTAGTAGGCCAAATTACCTGCTGAGAGGTGCAGAAGTCTCACTGACAGTTACAGAAATCGTTTGATTGCAGTGATTGCGTCCAAAGGTTGTGCAACAAAATATTAATTTAATTTTTTTATAATTCTGTTGATGCATGATTGACAAGCAATGTCTGACTTTCATAATTTCATTTTCCTACCATTTTTATTTATTTTTACTTTTGTCAGATTTAAGTTATTTCTGTGACCATTGTGTGTTTTTCTTACATTAACCAATGGATAGCAACAATTTTGTCCACTCTTGTATATATAAAATGCATAAACCGTAATCCAATTATTTGGATTACAGTTATGGCTACAAAATCTATGATACGAAAGCATACATCACATTACAATTCCACTAAAAATATTGAAAGAAATTCAATGAATGTGTTAATGTTTCCATCCTCACTTGCCAGGCCTATTGCACAAATACACCAAGACCGTAATGGAAAAAAAGCTAAACCAATAATATTTAGTGCCACTATTGCCATGTGGCCACACCCTCTTTCTCCTTTATCCAAAATTACATCCAACACCTCTGGGACCATGTTCACATTTTCTAAATAAAAGAGTTCACTACAGATCAATAAAGGAAGCCACCCCTTGCCCCATGGTGGTAGCTAACGTCATACGTTATGCTTTGCCATTTTGAACCAAAAGCAAAACTTTTCCACATTCCAGTGATTGCACAGCAGAGTGCCTATGGCAGGTAGGAGGAAACCCGTCCCTTCCTGCTCAGCCTGATTAGAAGTCTATCTGAACCTCACACCTTCCTGACTCACCGAGAGCTAATCTCTGGTATGAAACACACACATCATAGTCAACACGTCACAAAAGGAACCAGATATTTAATAGGTGAAGCTAAACCTTAAAGAATTAAATAAAGCATTCTTATCACATTATATGAAGCTTTTTAAATGAATGAACATCTCAAAAAGGCATCTTAAAGAAACATGTTAAGACCTTTTCTTAAACAATTTAATATTAAATAGAAAAGATAATAATACCCAGTAAAATAATCTTCACCAATCAAATCTTAACCAATTATATGGAAAAAAAAAATTTATTCACATCCTAGAATATTTTATCTCACAGTGAAGTAAAAATAACCACCACAAACTGCTTTGTTCATATTCTGGCAACACTATCACCCCCAGCATGTTTTAAGAAGAGATCATGATTAGTTCTGCTAATTTAGTGCAGCTCGTAAAACGCTAAATAATAATCACATTCAAATGACTTAGAACTTCTTCCAATTTGACTGAGTAAATGTTATAGTTATGAATTGTAAAATAAGTGTTTACAACTTTGTCTTTAATAACATTTAAAATGTTTGAATTCAATTTTGATTGTAAATTGTGCAAAAGTTTGGACTCCTTTAACATGCTGACTCAAATTTTTCTGGCAATGTTTTAAAATTTGATTAGTAAATGAGGTTTAAGAAAGCCCTCTTAGCTAACTGCAGCTTCTGAGCTTTATAAATTCTGACATTTTAACAAACTGATTCTCTCATAATCAGCTACAGTAGGTTGCAAAGTAAGAAAAAAACAGAACTGCGTGACATTTAGGCTGTGTTCACAATAATCCACTTTCATTTTAAATGTATAACTTGCTTGATTTTGAGCTCCTTGAGTACACTTGATGCTGCATGCCCTGTTTTAATATAAAAAAATCAGGGTTTTATGTTTAGTGTGAATGGTGTGGATTTCTTACATTAAAGAACAATAACAGACACCCATTGTCCCCACTGAGTCTCATTGGTTACGACGTGTCCTTTCACAACTGCTCCTCTTCCACATTTTGTGAGTAATCAACTATGTGAGTAATCAACAGTAGAGTAGATAACCTGCTTCTTTGTAAAACAGGCATTGCTGTTGTACATAAATGACCATGAAAAACATTTGTAAGGTGTTTAAGTTTGGACACAACGTTAAAATAAAGCTAACCTACTTGTGTGGACAGAAAACTTTGGAAACCCATAATTGTGCCTTACACGTTTACTTCATAAGGAAGATGGGCTAAACTAAAGTGACTTACGAAAAATACACTGCTCAAAAAAATAAACACTCAAATAACACATTCTAGATCTGAATGAATGAAATATTCTCATTGAATAGTTTGTTCTGACAAAGCTAAATGTGCTGACAAAATCACATAAAAATCATTAATAGAAATCAAATTTATTAACCAATGGAGGCCTGGATTTTGAGTCACACACAAAATTAAAAAGGAAAAACACACTAGGGGCTGATCCAACTTTGATGTAATGTCGAATTGAGGCTCAGTAGTGTGTGTGGCCTCCATGTGCTTGTATGATCTCCCTACAACGCCTGGGCATGCTCCTGATGAGGAAGCGGATGGTCTCCTGAGGGATCTCCTCCCAGACCTCGACTAAAGCATCCACCAACTCCTGGACAGTCTGTGGTGCAACATTACGTTGGTGGATGGAGTGAGACAAGATGTGGTCAATCGGATTCAGGTCGGAAATGGGCGGGCCAGTCCATAGCTTTTATCTTGCAGGAACGGCAAAAACACTCCAACCACGTGGAGCATTGTCCTGCATTAGGAGGAACCCAGGGTCAATCACACCAGCATATTGCCTCACAAGGGTTCTGAGGATCTCATTTTGGTAACTTATGGCAGTCAGACTACTCCTGACAAGCACATGGAGGGCTGTAAAAAAATGCCACCCCGCCCGGTTACTGACCCACTGCCAAACCGGTCATGCTGA
>JAOUQT010017400.1:0-11924 GCA_025769995.1 Xyliphius kryptos | reverse complement strand
GCATGGATTTAGCACGTTCGCCTGTCAGCGCTGGGGATTCGAATCCTGAGGGGTTTCAGTGTTCTCTCCGTGTCCGCATGGGTTTCCTCCGAATTCTCTGGTTTCCTTCCACAGTCTAAAAACATGGATTTACGGTAAATCAACTGCTCTAAATTGTCTCCATATTCTGTGTGTCTCAAGCCCGGTAGAGGGGGAGGGTTGTGTCAGAAAGGGCATCAGACATAAAACGCTTGGCCAAGTCTAACATGCGAGTTCATTCCTGTGGCAAGCCCTGAATAATAAAGGGTAAAACGCTGAAAAAAGAAGAAAATTATCCTTTGCCTGCGATGCAACACATTATAAATGAGGGTGAAAATCACAAGTTTTATAACGATGCCAGACAAAATTCCTAGCATGTGTAATTGCAGAACAATAAGAAACCTGATTTTCAATTTTTAAGTCCCAATTCTCGTTAACCGAGTGTAACCTTTTTTTTAATGTTACTGATTATTTGCATTAAGATTTTGGGGATTTCATATAGTTCTGTCACAAGAGTTGATTTTTAGTTCAATAAGTTTTCAATTAATTGATTTAATGTTTCTTTTTTTTTCTAGACTATACTGTATGTCTGAAATCAAGAGCAGAAAGGATGATAAACATCTTGCGATGTGACTTTGATATGTCCCATTTCAAAGTCTAGTAAAATAAAATATAATGGTGCCTTCAAAAGAATACGGTGTCATGATAAGTCAGAGTATTAAAATCCCCAAACTACTCTCTTTATTTAAAATCACCAAATATCCCACGTTTTTGATTTTGATGTGTTCAATCCAATGAGATCCACTGAGTTTATGCAATGCTTTGAATCAATATAGCTATAAACTTCATAAACTCCACAATCATTTAATAATGCTCTTTCTAAATAGTGTCATCTGGGGAGAAAAATAAAACCTTTAAAAAAACAGTACTTTCTTCATATTGCAATCGAAAGGAGAATGCTCTTATAGAAGCAATGTTTTGAAGTCTAAAAGAGAGGTCGAATAAAGCAAAGTGGCATGAGCGGTCATGCATTATTGTGAATAAATCACAAGATAGAGGTGTTATTAGGCACAATGTGCAAGCAGAGTGCCGTTACATCCCTTTCCCGTGGTTTATTCACAATAAGACAACCTCAAGTGCCTTATTGCTTTTATAAAGCGCTCACCAATACACTATAATAAAAAAAAACAAGGTTTGATTCATAAATTTGTTTACTGAAAGCAAAATCGCTTATAAACAATCAAAGATTGCTATCTAGTGGCCAAAGTGCAGAACGCATTTTATAAAAAAACGGTAAAACAATACATTTAAATTGCACATATACACACGTGAAGCAGTCAGAGGTGTGGGTTATTGTGACTGTCCTGTCTAGACAAGCGGCTCAGCCAATCAGATTTAAGAAATGGAATTACTTGTTTTATAAAAGCACTCAAATTTGTTTTAAAAATGCTGGGATATATTTTTTATTTCATCAAAAAAAATAAAAAACATTCTAACAAGAAAAATGATAAACTTTTGTTGCTATGAATAATAAGTCGGGCAATTATCCCCTTAAAAGAGGTGATTTTATATATTTGATGGGTTGTATGTACACAATTATGGATAAACGAGAATGTGTTATAGAAGTAAAGATGCAAGTGCAAGCAGGCTGTGAAGTTGCAGGAGTGATCTTTAATTGACGAGCTTTTGCCAGAGTGAAAGAGAAAGTTTAAGGGGCAGTATTGAAACCTATAATGTTATATGGCTTTGAGATGGTGGCATAGCCCAAAAGGCGAGAGGGAGCTGAAATTGGCAGAGATTATGATGCTGTGATTCTTATTGGGAGAAACAAGGATGGACAAAATTAGAAATGAGTATATTAGAGGGAAGGTACAGGTAGGATGTTTTGGAGACAACATTAGGGATACAAGATTGAGATGGTTTGGGCATGTGCAGAGGAGGGATGTGGTTTATATTGGCAGGAGGATGCTGAAGATAGAGCCCCCAGGCAGAAGGAGGAAAGAAAAGCCAAACAGAAGGTTTATGGATGAGGTGAGGGAGGACATGCAGGCGGTTGTAATGACAGAGGAGTATGCTTAGGACAGGGCGAAATAGAGAATAATGATCTATTGTGGAGACCATAACAGGGAAATGCTGAGAGAAGGATGTATGAAATCTCTGGCATCTTTTGTTGTAGTTCCAAATGGTTTGGTGTTCACATTTATTTCTTGTTTTATTTCAAACCACACATTTTTTAATTTAAAACCAGAGTAAATTAGTCAATTTTATATATTCTGATGCATAGCAGTGAACCGAGAAAAAAAAAAAAAAAAAAAAAGATTTTCCCCTTAACTACAACAGTTTTTTTTTTTTTTTTTTTTACCTTTAACGCCATAACAGTTTCACACACATCATGTTGATATTATTAGTAATACAAGGCAATCCACTGAAAAAAAAACACTATAATTCTAATGTTTTCCACTGAATGCTGTCAGCCAGGTAGGAGAAATCTGAACAGTAGCTGCTGAGGTCAATTCTCAAAAAGGCTTCAAAATGATCATCAATGAAGTGCAAAAACTTTTTCTGTATATTAATTGCTGTTCAATAAATATTTATATGCAACATTTATAAAAACTTACTCTTACCCTTGTAATATTATAATTAAATGTAAGCATAAACTTACAAACGATACTTTCCAAAAAGTAACAACAGCAGAGAATAACAAGTTGGAACCATAAGCTAACAGCATGCATGTAAATATCCAAGGAGACACTGTGAACCCTGACCTGTTTAGGTCATGTAACGAAATGAAAGCTTTCTGCCAGTATCATCACAAAAATGATGATTGAACACAAAACACCACCAGCAGCCTCATAAACAGGTGGAAGTCTCTACAGAACAGGACATGTGTAGTGTACCACAGCGATCTACCAACGTCCTCTGTAGGAGCGACCGGCCTTAAGGAGTTAACATGACAGCCTTATAAATTAAGTTGTAATGGACAGATTTCGATAAAACAGATCACTTGGGAAACCAAAAAGAATAATAAGGGACAAACTGAAATTATTTACCCCTGCAGCATGAACGTGGCCAAAGACTCCTGATCAGAGACGTAAGGACTTTAATTATTCCTGTATATTTACCTTAATAACGGTAACTTGTACGAGATATTTTAAGATTTGGTGCTCTTAATTTTACTGCAGTTAATGGTTAGTACAAACATGTTTTTACTTACATTATAATTGTTTAGATCTTAAATGTAATTATGAACTTTTCTTCAGGAAAAGTTACCATAACTGGTCTCAAGTGTGCATGTGTAGTGTACAGTACTCAATTTTAAACACTGTAATAAATATTTTAAACCAAAATTTAAACTTTAGATTGTTATTAAACAACCACACGTTTGAATATTGATGATTGCAGAGTTTAAATCACTTCAAAAAGCATATAATTCATATATTCCCATGCGGACACGGGGAGAACGTGGAAACTCCACCCAGATCGGGATTCGAACCGGGAATCCACAGAGCTGAGAGGCAAATGTGCTAAGTCAACATGTCCTCATCCTGATTATAATAAACTTATACTATATTGCTAGAAGTATTTGCTCACCCATCCAAATGATCAGAATCAGATGTTTCAATTTCTTCCATGGCCACAGGTGTATAACAACAAGCATCTAGGCATGCAGACTGTTTTTACAAACATTTGTGAAAGAAAGGGTCCCTCTCAGAAGCATAGTGAATTTCAGCATGGAACTGAAATAGGATGCCACTTGTGTAACAAATCCAGTCGTAAAATTTCCTCGCTCCTAAATATTCCACAGTCAACTGTACTATCAGAAAATGGAAGTGCCTGAAAAAGACAGCAACTCAGCCACAAAGTGGTAGGCCACCTAAACGGATGGAGCGGGGTCAGTGGATGCTGACGCACATAAAGCGAAGAGGTCACCAACTTTCTGCATAGTCAATCACTACAGAACTCCAAACTTCATCTGGCCTTTAGATTAGCTCAAGAAGAGTGTGCAGAGAGCTTCATGAAATGGGTTTCCATGGTCGGGCAGCTGCATCCAAGCCATACATCACCAAGCGCAACGCAAAGCCTCAGATGCAGCGGTGTAAAGCAAGCTGCCACTGGACTCTAGAGCAGTGAACACGCGTTCCCTGGAGTGACGAATCACGCTTTTCCATCTGGTAATCTGATGGATGAGTCTGGTTTTGCCGGTTGCCAGAAGAATGGTTCTTGTCTGACTGCATTGTGCCAAGTGTAAAGTTTGGTGGAGGGGTGATTATGGTGTGGGTTTGTTTTTCAGGAGCTGGGCTTGGCCCCTTTGTTCCAGTGAAAGTAACTCTGAATGCTTAAGCATACCAAGACATTTTGGAAAATTCCATGCTCCCAACTTTGTGGGAACAGTTTAGAGCTGGCCCCTTCCTCTTCCAACATGAGTGTGCAACAAAGCAAGATCCATAAAGACATGGATGACAGAGTCTGGTGTGGATGAACTGACCTGACCCGTAACCCTATAGAACATCTTTGGGATGAATTAGAGTGAAGACTGAAACCAGGAATACCTATTGAAGTCGCTAGGTGACATCATCGCCTAATCTGCATAATAGTCAATTGCGTGGTTAAATAGCAACGGGGCAAGCACGACTGACATCAATGACACACAAACTAATAACTAATTACCCCAAATAATTCAGACCGCAAAGTAAAACACTAAAACACACAAAAATCCCTAAATAGGAGTGCAAATGATACTCTTAACAACTAACAAACCTAATATAAATAAAGCAAACTAGTCAAATACTATGACAGTCATAGTCATACTGTGTGCATATTCGGGAATAACAAAATGCATAACGAAAGTTCACTTAGCGTGTCTTGTAGGACAGTGTCAGTATTTTGCAGATAAGACGAGCACTGCCATATTCATTTTTATCATGTTTATTAATTACTTGTTTTCTGAAAATGTTAGAAATTGCAACAAAGGGTACATTTATGTAACCCACATAGTCGACATTAATTAAGAAAAAAGAATTCTAAAGGTTTGATTTCCACAACCCATAAAACCTCTCATTTGTAAGGCAGAACACTTCGCCCACAGCCCCTCCCTTACAAAGCCTCAGTGTGGTTTATACTCGGTAAACTGTAATCAATGTCCCTGGCTCACTGCTTTATCCAATCAATATATCAAGAGTTGTGGTTGTGACTGTAGGTGCCCTCGCGGTTGTGGGCTTCTGGAATAAATCACCGGCAATCTATAGTGCTTCATTGGCTTGCCTGTAATTTACAGTCACGCCTGCTGTGTTCAGCCCATATTTACAGACAAAATACATAAGTGATAGATGGTGCTGGGTAGTGCAGGAACCTTCCTCAACTTCATTTTCAGCTAAATGATAAATTATAGTGCCTTCACCACAATGATATAGATTCTATAAGAAACAAAGATGTAGGTAATTAAACATCTTAATTCTATTATTTTGTGATGAAAGTCCAAAATTAAGAGCTGAAAGACAGTTTCTCATCATTAATAAAATCTAAATTTTACCTAAACTTTATTACACATACTTTAATACTTTAAACAGGTGCTGTAAAATACAAAAATATTATATTATTTGAATATGTGATGTATACATATGATTGGGGCACCCATGTAAGGAAAGAACAGAACAAAATTGGTGTCATCCTGCATTTGCTACACACTTTGTTACTTAAAAAGGCCACCAATTTTCTTTAACAGTTGCAGGACAAAGTACTCATAAAACCAATACATTGAACAGCACGAACAAAGCATGTGCATTAAATTTTAAAAGAATGGACAAGTGTGAATTCAGCACAGGAAGAGTCCCGTCCTCCCTCTTAACAGTCCATAACACACCACTATAACACCTTTTCCCTATGCGCCAAATGTCCTTTTTAACAAAATGCCATGCTCCTTTTCTGTAAGCTTTAATTAGCCCACCAGCAACCGTCTTTTTTCCATTTCTAATAAGTGAGATCTTAAAAAGGGGGCAAGGTTCAGATACTTTTCCTCATCAAGAGATATTATGATCTATGCTGACCATTAACAGTACATGTGGTCAATCCACCTGGGCTGCTCAAATAAGACCGTGAGGAATTCAGTGAGTCAGTGCATTACATTTGCAATTACTGGTTTATCAGTAAATGAGCTTAATTGTGCAGGAGGATGGATAGGCGCAGAATGATCCCAGAGAACAAGCAAAGCCTTATTCCTATGCATTTAGAGCTCTTCCCTGTGGAGCACCACTTATTTACCTCTGATTCATGCTCGAGTGATCAGAATTCTTCACAAACTTTCACACCAAGAAGCCTGGTGTATCAAATACCAATTAGCCCGGAAGACGCGATACTTAAATATAAACCAGAGCATTCTGCACCACATACACGCTATACTTCATTGGGACAGTGAATTGATTAGCAAAGCCTGCAAAGCTGCCATAAAACAATCTTACTCACCACCTGCATCCCCTGAATGCACTTTATTCACCAGCATAAAGATTCCATTGTAATGCATTACAATGTTCCATCGACACAAATATTTTAACTACAGGTATAAAGACTGGAGACAACTGAAAAAAAATAACACCCGGGTTGTACATCACCACCTCAAAGCAACTAATGACTAAAACGCCTCAGCTTCTAAATGAAAAGATTGGCAGTCATTGTCGAATTAACACCTCTTGTAATAAATTACCATGGGGTGAATTAAATGTGGCGGGGTGAACAGCGGGGATGACGACCTAATAAACAGCTGATTTGCAGCTCTGAATTAACACTTCCAATGATAAAGTGATCAGCTACATCCCACAGCTGTTCAAAGTTAATCAAAATCAACCTGAAGGGAATTTCAATTCAAGTTCTTCATGCATTTAAACTAAATGTCCTAGCTAGGCGGCACGGCGGATCGGTGGTAAGCACATTCACCTCTCAGTACTGGGGATTCCCGGTTCGAATCCCAATCTGGGTGGAGTTTTCATGTCCTCCCCATGCCCACGTAGGTTTTCTCCGGGTTCTTCGGTTTCCTCCCACAGTCCAAAAACATGGATTAAAGGTAAATCGGCCGCTCTGAAATTATCCCCAAGCCTGGTAGAGGGGGAGGTTTGAGTCAGGAAGGGCATCCGGCATAAAACACTAAGCCAGGTTTATTATGCAAGTTCATCACTGTGGAAACCCCTGGATAATAAAGGGTAAAATCCCAAAAGAAAGAAGAAGAATAAACTAAAAGTCTAAACTCAATGCTGCAAACAGATTACAGACAGTCCTAGGTTTGTAGTTAAGGAACCGGCCTTGTGATCTAAATCTCCCCGGTTTGATACCCGCTCGACCAAGTACAATGGCTGAAGTGCCCTTGAGCAAGGCACCTAACCCCAATTGCACACTGGGCACCCTGTTCAGAGCTGCCCACCACTCTGGGCACGTGTGCTCACTTCACCAGTGTGTATTTCACTGCAAGGATGTGTTAATAAAAACTGCAAATAAAGTGCTCTATCAAGCCAATATTAATCCATGATAAACTGTAAATAAATCTCATCCTTAAACCACAGCATTTGACGTTTTGGTATAAAATCCGACAATACTAAAATGAGTCCATCAACTTTTTTGGAGGAGGAAAATCCTCTAAGTCTTAAAACCTTTAAGGATTAAAGGTTCAGGCTGTCGTTTTTTTTAAAGAGTATGTTCCATCAGGCACCAGGTCAGACTTTCAACCCGTAATTAAAAGGTTCTGGCGCATCACCTGGACTCTGCGTGCCAGAGCCTGGCGGCGGAATGTACGCGCTGCACCGTGCGGGACTGAGGGCAGTTTATAGATGCTGAGAGCTGCTAAACACGCGGATAAGGACGCAGACACTTACCGCTGGTGAGCTGAGGAGCGGAGCAGAGTCTGTGCCGGAGCGACTTGCTCTCACTTCGAGCGGCTCCTGAATAACGCGCGAATGGAGTGAACGCGCGGCGCGCTCCCGCATCAGCCGAGTGGAGCGCACAGCGGCGGGCAAACCGCAGAGCCCCTAGTGGCCACGCAGAGAAACGTGTGAACGCGATACGAGCATTTCTCACAACTGATATTTCTAATGAAGACTCCTCTCTATAGCAGGGGTATTTATTAGAATTCAGTCAGGTCCAGTTAGAAGAAATTTCGTCAGGTCAAGGTGCATACTGTCATTATGTTAGGATTTAATGTCATATCCTGTATATTGAAGTAGTTTAGCTGATCAATCAGCATTTTATAACATCAACCACTGAAAGACAAAACAAATTATAAATATACTGTTTAAAAAATAAGGGGAACACTAAAAGAACACATCCTAGATCTAAAAAAATAAAATATTTATTTAAAAGATATATTCAGTTGAAAATCTTTATTTAAAAGACAGTGGAATGCATTGAGAACAAAATAACATAAAAATTATCAAAATGTAAATCAAAATTATTATCCCATGGAGGTCTGGAAGTTACATTATGTTGTTTAAGTGTTTTTTGAGCAGTGTATTATAAATATCATTCAATATATTTTAAGAATATTTTCTGCCACAGTGGCTTAGTGGGCTGAGTTTTCATGTTCTCCCCAGGACAGTATTACTGCTTTATTTCTGGCAAATACATTTTTTCATTTATTCATTCACTTATTCATTCATTATCTTCTGCTTAATCCTAGACAAGGGTCGTGGGGGGTTCCCCATGCCCATCCAGAGGACAAATCTCAAGCGCTGGGCAAATAGACCCTGTACAGGGTGCCAATTCATTGTTGGGCACACACTCACAGAGTATAGGGGCAATTTAGGGCACCCAATTTACCTTGAGTCCATGTTTTTGGACTGTGGGAGGAAAATGGAGAACCAGGAGGAAACCCACACAGACACGGGGAGAACATGGAAATTCCACCCAGATTATATTGCCACCATACATTTTTAAAATAAATTAAAATCAAGGTTCTATCAGCAATGTTGAGTTGATATTGCTTCACTAAGGGCAGTTGGAGGCTTGTAGTTTAGGAACCACACTTGCAACCTGAAGGTCCCTGGTTTGATTCCTAGTCCCACCAATTACTATTGTAGTATTGTGCAAGGCACCTAACAAGGTTCCCTGGGCACCGTATACAAGGTTGCCAACCACTCTGGGCACGTGTTCACTTAATGTGTGTTTCACTGCCCAAATGGGTTAAATCTGAAGGTCATTTTTTTCTGTGCAGGAAAAAAACACTTTTTAATAATGTTTAAACATGTCAGATTTGATGTGGTATTACATATTATCAACCTGAAAGACCTTCATCACTAAACATACTTTGAAAAAAAGTACAAACTGTTAAGGTACCTATGCCTTAAATTTTCATAAGATTGTAAGCTTTCATTATTTTTTACCTGACATGGGCGGCATGGTGGCTTGTTGTTTAGCACGTTCGTCTCTCAGCGCTGGGGATTCCTGGTTCGAATCTCAATCTGGGTAAAATTTCCATGTTCTCTCTGTGTCCGTGTGGGTTTTCTCTGGGTTCTCCAGTTTCCTCCCACTGTAAGGCCTGATGGCTCTTTTTTCTGTTTCGTTTTTCTGTTGTCCTGTCTCCACTTAATGTTACTAATTGGTCCTTGTTTAACTTTAATGTCTTGTCATTATCTACAGCTGTGTTTTATCCGTCACGCGTCTCACCTGTCCTTTATTTAAACGCCTTTCCCCTGTTCGTGTTTGTCGCAGCGTCATACGAGTTGCTCCGTTTTTGTGTGTGCCATTTTCCACGTTGTCTCTGCATTAAAAACCCTGTTTACACTTTACACTTTTGGACTTTGTATTAGTTTTTTGCACAACAAGGACGGTTCCGGTGCGTGACACCCACAGAATAAAAACATGGATTTGAAACGAATCGGCTGCTCTAAATTGTCCCCATAATCTGTTTGTCTCAAGTCTCAAGAGTGAGGATTGTGTCAAAAAAAGACACACTTTGCGAGTTCATCGCTGTGACAGCCCTTGAATAATAAAGGGTAAAACACTGGAAGAAGAAGATTATTCATTCATTCATTCATTCATTATCTTCCGCTTATTCCTGTATAAGGGTCGCGGGGGGGTTCCCCATGCCCATCCAGGGGAGAACGTCTCGGGCGCTGGGCAGATACACCCGGGACAGGACGCCAATCCATTGCTGGGCACACACTCTCTTACACAGTCACACACACATACACACACTATACAGGGCAATTTAGAGCATTCAATTTACCTTCATGGTTTTTTTTTTGGAATGTGGGAGGAAACCGGAAAACCAGGAGGAAACCCACACAGACACGGGGAGAACATGCAAACTCCATTTCTTTTAAAGTGCATCATAAAGTGCGTGCTAATAGAAAAAGTTCATAAAACGCTAGTCTTCTTATAAACTCGATTTCCCCTTCTTAACAGTTTAATGCTTTCATGTATTCCTCTGTTTTCAGTGTTAACTTTTTAACTTTTAAAGAATACCATCTAAAATAGCCTTACTTTGACTAAATTTATCCTCTAAATGCTGCTTCTTGGTTTTTACCTCGCTTGTGTACGCGCTGCACCCCCTAATTTGCACAGGTTCAGGAGCACCTTTGGTGATATTACCACAAATGGGTCTTTTTGAGTTTACTGCTAAAACCAATAGTTTTTATTTTATCTTGAAATACATTTTGTGTTACACTGACATTTGAACGCGACTGTTTAAAGGCAAGTTATCTATTATATTGCTTATAATTGTGTACACCATTATTTATGAGGCTGCAGTGATTCTTACTTTTGATCCTAGAGACCAACTGCCCTGCAGTTTTAGTGCTTCTTCGGCTTTAACACAAAATCTAACTCGGAATAGGATTGTTTAACGAGCATATTAGTTTATTTAGGGTTGAATTTTGAGAACTGAAAAAACAAAACAAGGAGGTAAAATGGCTTTCGAAAAAGAAATGAGGCATGCTGGGTAAATAACATTTTAAAGAATATTAGAAGTGACCTCCATTTCATTCACCACTGTTAAATTGTGGAATAATCTTCCCAACACCATCTGTAAGGCTGACTGACTCAGCATCTTCAAAAATCTTAACAAAACACACCTCTTCCACAAACACTTGCTATACAGTATACATAAAACAAAACAAAACAAAAAAATAGAGCCAGATCTACAGTAATAATGCTCAGGTTTTGATGATACTACAGTGTAGCTGTTTTTTCCCCCTAAACTACTGACTTGTGGTGTTCTCTCATGTCATTTTGGATATAAGCATCTGCTAAATGACTAAATGTAAATGTGAAACCTATTCCTAACTAAACACTTTGTAATCACTGATTAGGAGACACTTCAAAACTGTAAAACTTCTACTTAATACAGTTCTACTTGTCTACAATGGACAATTACTTTTCAAGTAGCATATGTAAGCTTCTCCAAGTAAGGAATACATTATAAAGACAAGTGGTATTGCATAAAATGCATAAAAGCTATTGACCGAAGTGATGAGCACTTACCCATATTCACTACGGTTGGGGTTAAAGTTAGGGTTTGGGCTTTTTTTGCCTCCTCTAATGGGAAGGAATTTCCATCCATCCATTGTCTTCTTAGATTCGCAGAGGGGTTTCCCATCCCCATCCAGGGGAGAACATCTCGGGCGCTGGGCAGACACACCCAGAAGAGGGTGCCTGGGTGTGTCTATTACTTGGCACACATTTACTCACACATACACACACCACACAGGGCAATTTAGAGCATTCAATTTACCTGGAATCCATGTTTTGGACTGTGGGAGGAAACCAGAGAACCCAGAGAAAACCCACGAGGACACGGGGAGAACATGGAAACTCCACCCATGTTGAGATTTGATCCGAGAATCCCAAGTGCGGGCTGCACGGTGGCTTAGTGGTTAGCACATTCGCCTCTCAGCGCTGGGGATTCCCGGTTCGAATCCCTATCTGGG
>JAOUQT010017375.1:0-11926 GCA_025769995.1 Xyliphius kryptos | reverse complement strand
ATTAGATCTCTGTGTTAACAAGCAAAGTAGCTGGTGAGTGTCTACAGGAAGCATACTGCTGTAAAAAAAGGAATGCAAAACCTCTCCACTGCTAAATCTAATAAACTAATTTAGAAGTTTGTCATCCGAGGTTCACTTTTTGCAGACTTTATGTTCCGAAGCATCTTGGAGAAACTGCTACAGATTGAGTTTTAGGTTTTTCAGATGAAATTATACAGACTTCATTATGTATTTTTGTGTAATATACACAAATGTATTTATATTTGTTTTAACTGTAACCATTTTTTGCTGGAGAAGCAATGTTTTGAAGCACCATTAGTGTACTAAAGCAAAAGTCATACATTTCTTAGACACAATATATATGCACAATATATGCACATACAGGTGCTGGTCATAAAATTAGAATATCATAAAGTTTATTTCTTTTTTATAATTTCATTCAAGAAGTGAAACTTGTACACTATACACATTCATTACACACTGACTGATATATATTTCAGGTGTTTATTTCTTTTAATTTGATGATCTATAGTAATTTGGGCAAAATGAGCCCCAACTAAGTATTGAGTGCTGTATATGATGATACTAATAAAAAAAACCCAAATACCGTATCTCAGAAAATTAGAATATTACTTTTAGACTAATACAAAAAACATATTTTTTTTATTTTTAGAAATGCTGTCTACCTGAAAAATATGAACATGAAAGGTATCATCATATACAGCACTCAATATTTAGTTGGAGCTTCTTTTACCCAAATTACTGCAGTAATGTGGCATAGCATGAAGTCGATTATTCTGTGGCACTGTTCAGGTGTTATGAGAGCCAAGGTTTTGCCAATAGTGGCTTTCAGTGCATTATTGGGTCTGGAGTGTCGCATTTACTCTTTACAATACCCTATAGATTTTTCTATAGTGTAAGGTCAGGTGAGTTTGCTGGCCAATTAAGAACAGGGATACCATGATCCTTCTGTGCCTCTCCTCTCTTCCTTTAGACTCTGATACCTTGATTTCCAAAGGAAATGCAAAATTTACTTTCATCAGAGAACTTAACTTTGGACCACTCAGCAGTAGTCCAGTCCCTTTTGTCTTTAGAAATTTCTGACGCTGTCTTTTGTTCAAGAGTGGCTTGCGAATCTGACAGCTGAAACCTATGTCTTGTATATGTCTTTGCAGGGTGGTTCTTGAAGCTCTGACTCCAGCGGCAGTCCAGTTTTTGTAAATCTCCCCCACATTTTGGAATGGGATTGTTTCACAATCCTCTCCAGGGTGCTGTTATCCCCATTGCTTGTACACATTTTACTACTACATCTTTTCATTCAATTTGCCTCTGTATTAATGTTCATGGACACAGGGCTCTGTAAACAGCCAGCCTCTTTAGCAATGACCTTTTCTTCCTGGCATGCTTGTGCAAGGTGTCAGTGGTTGTCTTTTGGACAACTGTCAAGTCAAATGTCTGCCCTATGATTGTAGAGCCTAAGATAATAATCTCATGAAATATATCTATCTGTGTGTAATGAATGCATTTAATATACAAGCTTCACTTTTTTAATAGAATTATGAAAATTATGAAACATTTTCCTGATATTCAAATTTTATGACCAGTACCAATAATATATATATATATATATATATATATATATTGTCCCTTTTTCTATTTTTGACACTTTTGTTCAAAAAATAACAAATGACTAATTTACTTATTTGTTGTATACCTTAATACACTTGTTGAAAGTAATATAATTAGAACGTTTGCTTGTAATAGCTTAAGTAGAATAAATGAATAACTAAAAAATGTATTGTACAACAAGTATACACTTCTGAATAACCTCAAGAAACCTTTCTAATTTAATTAAATAATATACATGCGTTATTAAATGTCATTCATTAATACAAAAACTGAGGAAACCATTGATTACACAAGTAATTTTTTATTTTGATAATAAGCTTTTGGGGCAGCACGATGGCACAGTGGATAGTGCTGTGGCCTCACAGAAAGAAGACCTGGGTTCAAGCCTTGGTTCAGTTAAATTCAATTCAATTTTATTTACATTAATATACCATTAATATATATTATATACAAAATCTAATACATACTTCTATAATGAACAATATATAACATTAATATAACAATATTAATATAACAATATATACAATATATATAATAACATACATCTAATACATAATTCTATAGCTAACAATAATGTATAACATTAATATAACAATAATATATAATATATAATATATACAAATATATATACATATATATAAAGCATACATACCATATACATAATTCCATAACTAACAATAATATATAACATTTAGAACAATAATAATCAAAGTAAATCTCCTGGTTCCTCCGTCGTATTCGGTGTAGCTCATCCAAAAGAGTGGAGAAATAAAGAAAGGGAAAAGGAATAAAGAGAGTTAGACAAGACCAACTATCTAATGGACAATTTAAATACAAGTTGTGCAGAGAGCCAGCAGTAGCTACAGGGTAGAACCAGAAGGTGACACAGACATGAGGGAGCCCTAGGACATAAAGCAGCCAGCCACTCCACTGTCAACAACAACATCCAAACATTCCAGTTTACCAAAACACTCTATGACCATGAACCCTCCAGCTCTAAGCCCTGAACTATAGGAGACTATGAAGAATTTGCCTGACTAAATAAATACGTTTTCAGCCTAGACTTGAAGACTGAGATTGTGTCCCGAACAATATCTGGAAGACTATTCCATAGATGTGGGGCTTGATAAGAGCATGATCTGCCCTCCTATTGTAGTCCTCATAATACGAAGTATTAGCAAATAGCCTACACCTTTTAATCGAAGTGGGTGTGGTGGATCATAAGAAACTAGAAGTTCACTAAGGTACAGTGGCGTGAGACGGTTAACTGATTTGTAAGTAAGCAAAAGTATTTTACAATGAATATAAAATTTGACCGGTAGCCAGTGCAGTGTGGATAAGACAGAGGTAATGTGTTCATATTTCCGGGTTCTAGTAAAGATTCTGGCTACTGCATTCTGGACTAACTGTAGTTTGTTTATGCACCTATTGAAACATCCAGACACCAGGGCATTACAATAATCCAACCTAGAGCTAAAAAAATAGACAAGTTTTTCTGTTTAAGACCAAACTTTACCCTACTGCTCATAGAAAAGTGGTTTACATCTACAAACTGATAACGGTCAGTCAAATAAGACCTGTTCTTTTAATTTAATTCCAACAACATTTTCTAGCCTATGAAAAAATATACCGTGATTGATGGTGTCAAAAGCTGCACTTAGGTCAAGCAATATAAGCATGGAAACACAACCCTGATTAGAGGCCAGTATCAAATCATTTACGACTTTAATCAGTGCTGTATTTGCATGAAGCTCTACTATTGTGATACAAAGTAATTTTAAATGAGATAATATAATGGTCTGAAACAAGATCAGACTGTGGATTTAAAATGCAGCAGCTAGGATCCTTACTTTCACTTGCAAACACAACCAAATCTCCCCGGTTCTGGAACAACTGTACTGGCTCTGTTTGCATAAGTGCATCCATGTCCTTTATGGACTTTCCCCAGTTTATCTTTCCCACCTGCTAACCCTAGACTTCCTCAGATGCTCTGATGCTGGCCTGCTGGCCATACCTAGATTTAGGGCAGATCATTTAGTGTGGCTGCCCTTTCTCTGTGGAACTCCATTACATATTTTCTTGACTCTGTCTCTTCTCTTACACACTTCAAATCACTTCAAATTAAACACATCTGTTTAATTAACTCGGTTTTTTATATATTTTTAAATTTCTTTATTAATTTATTTTTTTATATGAAGCTTCCTTGTGTACCTTGAAAGGCGCTATACAAATCAAATATATTAGCAACAATTTTACTTAAAAATCGACTAGGGCTTAGTCGACCCACGCAATTAGGATGAGGCATCCTGCAACGTTACCCACTTTCGGGCTAGCTGTACAGCCTAGCCATTGAACTTATACTGCAAAAAAATAGGATGCAGGTTATCAATAATGTGGGGTTCTCAAAACAAGCTGGTTCTGGTCTTGACAGGCATTATACATCACAGCTTCCTCTGTGAAAGTAAATTGGTCAAAATCAGCTCTGGTGGGTCCATGAAGTAATAATGAACCTCAAGCTTTACCAGAGAACCTACAGTGGGGTCAGGATGGAATTAAACAACTAGGTGTCTTCCTGGGGATGAATATCAAAAAAGAAACTAGGAAGGAGTGATGAAAAAGGTGCCAGCTCAATTGTTCCACTGGGCTTGGATCCTCCCACAATTTTTATACAGGGAAAGAATTCTGATTATCAATAACTTAATAGCATAAATGTTGTGCTATATGCTTACAGAACCCACCCAATACACTAATAAGTGAAGTACAGACCAAACTTGTCAGCTTATTTTAGACTGGGAAACATTGGGCTCATGCCTCAGCTCTGTATCTGGCTCATGATTAAAGGTTTGAGTCTCTGGATACTGAAATTCTTTTAGAAAATCTGATTAAAGTCAGACTTCGCATTAAATTCACCTATTTTAATGAGAGAATGCTGATTATTATTTACACTCTAACTTAAATCCGTCATTAAATAGATCATTTCGCCTCCATCTGTCCATTTTTCAAACTCATTGGCATGACACAAGATAACCTGAGAGAGAACATATCCAGTGGCATCATTAGCACCTGTGTCAAAAAAGAGCAAAGAGGTGTAAAAAATACCTGTTTTTAACTATTAATAATAAAGACTGTGGTGTGAAATTTTGAAAGGAAATATTTAGGACCAGTTTAACTGACATAACTGAACTTACAGCTATTGTCCAGTGTTTTCTCCCAGAAAAAAATTCACAGAATGGCTGAAGGACACAGGTTCAATCCCTGGGTGGGACAATTCTCTTTCTGTGTGGATTTGTTGGCATGTTCTCCCCATGTTTTCTACGGGTGTTCCGGTTTTCTCCAGAATTCCAAGGACCTGCTGTGAGGAACTCGGGAACTCTGGCAACTTGAAGGAATTCATGGAACATGGCAACCAATGGTTTTCTGTGACAGCATATGTTTACGGATGCACGAGTTATTGGGCTGTGAACTAAGTAGTCTCGGCTGTTTATATCAAACTTTAAACAAGCTTTTGATAACCCTGCTCACGGCCAGAATCCTGGTGATCGTCTACTGTCCTTGTCCCAGGGTTCCCGGAGAGTAGCTGATTATGCTTTGGCGTTCAGGATTATTGCGGCTGCTAGTGGGTGGAACGAGTCAGCGTTAAAGGCTACATTTCGGAGAGGGCTCCAACCGGTGATTCTGCGCGAACTAGCCTGACGGGATGACATCATGACACGAGAATTACTTATAACCACATCCATCAAATTAGATCATTTGCTATGCCAGAGACCATTGACTACCGCTCATACCCAAGCACCAGCAGTCCCTGACTTGGACCCCATGATGTTGGTACCATCCAGGCTGTTTACAGAGAAGAGAAATTATCACAAACAACAAGGGCTCTGTTTATATTATGAGAAGCCTAGCCATGGTGTTTGACAGTGTCCCAATCTTCCCCAACAGAAGACTACAATAGCTAATATGGTGAGCAGTTACCAGTTTAGTAGCGTACCAGAAATAATATTTAATGTAAATTATGGGTGTTGTTTCTCCCTGCCCACACTTGGATGCAGCGGGGAGCTTCTTCACTATCAAAACCCAAGTGTGGAGCTTCAACACCAGCCCTTTGGAGGCGGTAGTGTCACTCATCGCACCCTCTGTTGAGGATCACTGAGGAAATACTTAATGTTGAGTCTATATCTTTCTTCAATACTGATTCCCCGCAGTACCCCATAGTTTTGGGCCTACTGTGGATGAGACTCCACTGATATCCTGGCAGCAGTGAGAAATTTAGGCATGGTCAAAGAAGTGTTTCGAACAATGTCTTCCTAACCGTACAATAAAGCTCAGATCTACTACTATTGAAAGTCCACCTGTTCAAGTATCAGGTGTTGTTCCTCATTGTTACTCTGATCTTATGGAAGTGTTCAGTAAGAAGAAGGCCGAAGGACTCCCTCCTCATAGTGAGTTCATTTGCAAGACCAACCTTCCTCCAGGTTGTGGTCCTCCATGCAATAAAGTCTATGCTTTGTCTTTACCAGAAAATAAATATATGGAGGATTACACCCAGAAAGCCCTGGCAGCTGGTTACATCCATCACTCTACATCCCCTGTTTTAGCTGGGTTCTTCCTTGCAGAAAAGAAAGGAGGTGGACTCAGGCCATGCTTTGACTACCGAGGTCTAAATTAGGTCTCTGTCCGGTACCCTTACCCACTGCCATTTGGTCCGTTGAGGTTGAGGCTGTTGTTCAATGGCCACAACCCAATACCATAAAGGATCTACAAGGTTTTCTAGGTTTTGCAAATCCTTATAGACGCTTTATCCGTAATTTCAGCGCCACCGCACCCCTGTTAACCAACCTACCTAACGGGTCCATTAAAAATCTGATGTGGTCCAATAAAGCTACATGAGGGTTCAACACTTTAAAGAGCGCATTTACAAGGGCCCCATTCTCAAACAACCCAACTCAGAGCTGCCGTTCTGCATGGAAGTTGATGCTTTAGAGAACCATCCAAACTGTATCCCATTGCCTGCAAAACTCCTGCAGAGCATAACTATGATGTTGGTTACCGTGAACTGTTAGCTGTTAAGCTTGCTTTGGAAAAATGGAGACACTGGGTAGAGGGGTAGCCATCCAGTAGTCATCTTCACCGACCACAAGAACTTTATAAGAATATTTATAAGCAGCAAAGAGATTAAATGCCAGACAAGCTTAGTGGGCACTATTCTTCTTCCGTTTTAACTTCCACATCTCTTATTGACTGAGGAGCAAGAATGAGAAGGCAGACGCTCCTCGAATGTTCGAGGAGGAGTCCGCAGGGGTTGAATCCCATCCCATTATCCCACCAGGGAAGTTCATTTGGTGGGAATTGAATAAAGAAATTCAGGCCCAACAACCCACCAATGGAGCCCACCAATGTCACCCTGGACTATTATTTGTACCTTCTGCACTTCAGAGTCACCTCATCACGTGGGCTCATGTGACTCCAGGATCAGGTCATCCAGGCACCTCCCATGCTCTGGAAGTATTGGTGGCCTAATATGGGCAGGAAAATTAATGAGTTCTTTAAGTCATGCTCCGTATCTGCTCTGTACCAGCTGGTAAATTACTGTCCTCACCCATTCCCAAATGACCATGGTCCCACATAGCATTTGATTTCGTGACCGACCTATCAGCCTCTGAAGTTAACAACACTATTCTGGTTGTCATTAATCGGTTTTCAAAGTACGGTTCTTCCCACTGAAATGCTTGCCCACAGCTATAAGGACGTGGTTAGTGATTGGGGAGTGCAGTTTACCTTCAGATTGTGACCTATTTCATAGACAAACTAGGTATTTCAGTAAGTCTCACCTCTGGGTATCATCCTGAGGCCATAGACAAGCTGAAAGAGCCAATCAGGTACCCATAAAGTTTCTCAGGATGTTTTGCCAACACAGACCCCGAGATTGGGCCAGACACCTACAATGGGCAGAATATTCACAGAATTCTCTAGGCCACTCTGCTACTGGACTCACACAGTTCCAGTGTGTTCTGGGATATCAACCACCACTATACCCATGGAATGCTCATCCCACAGATAACCCAGCAGTGGACCATTGGTGTAAAAAAGTGGGAGGGTCTGGGCTCTCGCTCACCAAAAGCTACCTAAAGCTTTGTCATCATGAAATGGGCAGTGGACCAAAGACGGGGAAATTTAAACAGATTTCTGGTTAGAGTGCCTAGTGGGAAAACACAAATGAACTTTGTTAAGATCTCTGAATATTTTTTTGCTGCCTTATTGTTTCCAGCCTTCACAAAATTCTTTTTTTCTGCACCAGTTATTTTGCTTATGCTTATGTTCACTTGGGCACAGGTATGGACTGCAGCACAGGAAGACACACAGGTTCAGGAAAAGTAGGAAGTTCCAGAGGGGCCTAAAGCACCTGGATGGGAGCATGCTGACATACTGCACACAACTTGACTAGGGGAACATGTCTCAGGACCACAGTACTTAGCAGTGCATCCACATACCGGGGCGGAAATTCCTTAGTGGATTGCAGCTTTTGGATAGGGGCGTGCTGAGGTACTGCACATAACTTAGCCTGACTTATTTCAGCAGTACTCGGCGGTGCATCCATATACCAAGACGAGAGTTCCTTGTACCTCTGGGACCTTGAATGAGAAATGGCCTGTGGGCGTGAGATTCTGGCAGGCAACCCATATAACCTGCGTCCTGGGTTCCAGTGGGTCGTTTTATCTGGTGAATATGGCGAAATGGGAATCTGCACATGCTTCAGCCGTAGCGGGTCTGGCAACCCGTTCTATCATATGGGCGATCAAACGCGGTGACTGCCTCGTTGATCTTGTCTTGGACGAATCATTCTGTACCCACTCCTCTAGGTAGGTGATTGCTCTGGAACACTCTTTCCCATTCAGCAAGTAATGTGCAGGTAGTGAAGTGCGTCAGATTGCCAACCTAGTACCACACCATGGAGAAAGGGGATGGAGAAACTAAAACTTTATTATTAAAATAAACAAATGACATGATAACAAAAACGGGAAACAAAACCTAACAGTAAATGTGCTGCAAAACATAGGACAAAACTACACAAGAAGGCTGTGATTAACATGGATATAGGGTATAAAAACACAAAAAATTAGTCAAATAATTGAAATCACATGAACATATAACCATAACTACCATTACCTCACACTTAACACTCACCACACAACACTAAACACTCGACAATAATCCGTGTCGGCAACAGACTTCTATATATATAGCCGAAATGGCTCATTAAACACATGACACACACACCTGTGGAGATAACAAGGGGGTGTGTGCAAAACGGGGCATAAACAAATAAACAAGTGCGCCCCTGCTTGGAGTGAACAGGGAAAGAAACGAAAACTTGTAAACATAAACATGACATGAACATAAACAAACATCGCAAAACATAAGTCTATAAGTCCATCTAAATTCTAATCTAAATATAAAACCAAGACAGATTGTATTCGCTAACCCGCAAATACCTCATAGATTCCAAGTTAAGTCTACTTCAAGTTTATTTCTTTGTTTTGTTGTATTTTGAAAAGTCTCATTATTAAAAAGGCTCACTTCAATTACTTCTGCATTCTCATGTGTTACTGAATCGGAGGCATAGTTACTCCTGTGTGTAATGTTAATTGGTGTCTCTAAAGTGGCCCTTAGTGTGTGCCGTACAATGGAGTGGCGCACTGTCTAGGGTTGTTCCAGCAATTTTGTTCCAGCAAAGTTGCCGCGTGGGCACTAGCTGGCCCGTTACCTTGTGTGGATAAAGTGGAAGAAAATTAACAATTGAATTAATAATAATGTCCATGTAAGGATTTTCTTGTGCCACATGACCTTTAAAGGATCCTTGTGAAAGCAAAAAGATGTAGGGTCTTAAAATATTTAAAAACACTTTATAATAAAGATCCTGTAAATTCACTCTGTTTGACTGTTTCACATTATTCTGAGAGCCATGGTTAAGAGGGTTTATATCAATCCTCACTAAACCTCAGTTTTTCACCTCAAACCCACACATGAAACAGTCCTTCTATAACCATGGTGACTGCCTGTACAAGCTATACATTTTTAACGTAGAAAAGATTTTCATTTCAATCCCAGAGAGACAGATGTGTGAGTATGTGTATGATGGATTGGCGCCCTGTCTGGGATTGTTACTGCCTTCGTGCCAGAGTTGCCAGGTCAGTACCGGCTTCTCTATGACACTAAAACTAGGATTAAGTGGGTACCGAAAATGAATTAATATACTAGCTGTTTTTACAATGAATATCAGATCAAAAAGTTTGCACTGTTTGATCCTACAAATGTTTTAAAGTACAGATATGTCCAATATTAAAGGACATGGACATTCTAGGTGTGTAATCAACTCTATTAGTTCTAACAATCAAGTTTAAGATTAGCATGAACGTATTAAAACATAATTTACACACAATGGTTCCAGTCATGACAGAAAATGTTTTGCATTCTTTGATATCAGTGGGCGTTGAGAATTGGGAATTTGGTATTTCTAATTTGTCTAACAATAAGTGTTTTTGAAATGATACAACATGCAAACTCCATACAGTCCTATTCGGGAATCGAAAACAAGACCTGCTTGCTTTTATGGATTTGGTGGTATGCCCAATTTAATGCAATGTCTGACAGTGTGTATGGACATAACTGCAAAATATGTCAAATATTAAAACACACACTAGCAATCGGGAGACTGAGAAGAGGTGGGAAAATGACTTTAATACAATGGCACAGCTATCTCGGATGGCCACTCTGAGTTCTTGTGTTGCCCTCTGTTGGCTAATCTGGTTTGCTGCAATCACCTAGATAAACAAGGTTAAGTAGTTATATGCACTTTTTGATATATTAGCTGTACAATTAAATCCAATGATATTTTGTTTTAAAATGTTTATTATAGGTATGGCATAAACTTTAATATTGCATTTGGAAACTTATTTAACAATGCTATTGTGGAATCTAAAGAGTTCTTGAGAATTCAGAAGAAAAGTTGTCTCCTGTTCAGATTTTTGTAACAGTAGAACATCAACAAATAACTGGATTTTATTTTGAAGGCCTGCTTCCTATATTTAAGCCCTCATATTTGGCACACAGATACACATGTTGGACACGACGTCACTCTGCGTTGACAACACAGTATCAGCCATGAGTTTTATCATCAGCGGTAATGTTCCCAGAAGAGGTTTAAGAAAGAAAGATGGAAGAAAAAAGAGAGAGAGATCAATTTGTCACTTGGAAACTCCAGCTTAGTGTTTTGTTTTTGAAGGATTTCATGACCCGAGTGTGTGTCTGTGAGAGCAGATATTGAGCCAAACCCCATGTACAGATGGGACGCATGGATGCATTTCAATTACAGAATGACAAGTGGAAAAAAGCAGTGAGATGGGGGATGAAGTGCACCAGAGCATCCTGTAGATGAGGAACAACGGTAAAGATGAGACATGATTCATTCTGTAAATAACTATTCATTAATATTCATCTTCACAATTCTCAGAAACTCCTGAGGGCTTGTTCAACTTTATGCTAACAGGAAGTGCAGATTTAGAGTTACAGTTGGTGAGTGACAACTTTTTATTAAAATATTCAATGTATATGAATTCATCCTAAAGTTTGTCATTTCCGTGTAGGTCAGGGTCCTGGGTCTTTTTGATGTTGAATTAGCTTGTTCTCCATGAGTCTGTGTGTGTTTTCTCCAGTTGGTTTCATCTAAAATCTACAGACATTTATTTTTTGTTACTTTGATTACTTTATTAATCCCCAGAATAAAAGTTTTTTCTGCTTTTAACCCATCCAGGTGTAAGCAATCGGAGCAGTGTGCTACCCAATTGAGCATTGCACAGAGATCTGTTGGGTGGGTTGGGTGCCTTGCTCAACAGCACTTCAGCCATGGCTTGCCTAGATTTGGGATCAAACCAGCGATCTGTTGTTCCACAGCCCGCTACACTATCCATTTAGCCATGGCTGACCCCAAAAAAGACATACTATAGTCTAAGCTGTTTTCTTTAAAGTGCCCTTAGATTGAGTGTGTGCCCTTCCTTCCGACAATCATGTTCAATTAAAATCAATTCAATTTTATTTATAAAGCACTTTTAACAATGGACATTGTCCCAAAGCATCTTTATAGAAACGTTTTATCCCAGATGAAAACTCCCTCAGGTAGAAAGCAAGAAACCTTAAAAGAAACAAGGGTTATAAGAGAACCCATACTCATTTAGGTGATACAATATGTATGTATCTATTATATAGTTTTATAACTAACAATAATATATAACATTAATATAAC
>JAOUQT010017353.1:0-11926 GCA_025769995.1 Xyliphius kryptos | reverse complement strand
ATGAGGATGGGTTCCCTTATGAGTTTGGTTCCTCTCAAGGTTTATTCCTTACTTACTCAGGGAGTTTTTCCTTGCCATCGTTACTTATCTGGGATAAAATGTTTTTTTGTAAAGCTGCTTTGAGACAATGCTTATTGTTAAAAGCGCTTTATAAATAAAATTGAATTTAATTGAATTGAATAGTCCGGTTGTGATAGACACCATCTGTAATAGTTCTGTAACATTTTAACATACATATTTCTTTCTATATTTAGTATTGCACACATTTTGTTCAATAAACTTTGTTCAAAAATGCATATCTATTTAGTTTCATGAATTTGTTATTTCAGGTAAATAAATATACAAATTTCAGTGAGTTAATTTTCTATATTTTTATAGTATTTTTTAAAAGGTATAAAGGCTTGATCTGGATTTGGAGCTAACACTTCTGAATATGCTTCACTAAGTGGACCATGTATAGTTCCTTAAAAGGCAGCCTGAACATGAAAACAACGGGCATTTTACTCAAATAAATACCATTCTGTATTCTAATTATTTAATATATTTAGAGACACACATTAACATCTTACTGTTCCAAACTGAGTTGTGGACGTAGATAGGCCATCATATGCTTGAGTATTGCTAGTCACTTTCTGTTTGGTAGAAGGGAGAAAGCTAAAAAAAAGTTTGGGAATAATAATACTTACACATTATAATAATGAATATAAGAAGTCACAATTTTATCGTGCCTTTCACAATACCAAAGCTTGCTTTATATTCAGGGAAAACAAAATTACATATAAACAACAGAAGATGAGGAGGAAAATACTGACTATTTAGCAAAGTGTTAAATTCAAACAGAGAGTATGAAGATTGTAAAGAAAGTGCAAGAGAGATCCAGCTACACTAAAATAGCGACCACCCATAGAACTCGATGATCACGACCGACACTCGATGATCTTAAATTCTGAGCTTAAGGAGGTCAAGTACATAATTAAAGACTAGACCATGAAGAGGCTTAAATGTAAAATCAGAATTTTTGTATGTTAATAGCCAGGTTAAAGTCATAGTAGAAATAATGGTTACTATTTTCCTTCCCAGAAACAGTTAACATTAGGAAAGGAACTTAAATTGGAGTTTATACGTTGGTAAATTTGAATATATCTGGCTATTTTTTCATAGGAATTAACCCCTACCTTAGTTTTAATGGATACAACAATTGGTGGTGTAAAATTAGTCACTATGACCCTAACTAAATGGATCAAAAGAACATTGGCATAAGAGGTGCTGGATATAATTGTTAAATGGTTAACAGAACTTGACAGAAAATGACAAAATAAGTAGATACAAAGAAAGACAAAGTAACCCAGTGGCCTGTAAAAGGTACATGAGCTAAATAAATAACATAGAATACGTGGTCATTGCGAAGAGAAAAACAAATGTTAGCTAAACAACTTGCTAAAAAGAATATGAAAAGGAAAACAGGCTTAAGGGGATGGAACTGGGGGACGTTTTAGGGTCCAGAAGATGTCTGACCTCCCCTAGAACATCTAAGCTCATCTCCACTAATCACATTTGTAGGACTGGATGTGTTTGACCTCTAAAAACTATTTACCCGTTGCACCTGAGGAAGTGTAGCCCATGGATAGCATTGGGATTTGCTCTTCACATATTTAAGCACCAGGGCAATGCATATAGTGCTTATTGAATTGAAATCCAGCTGCATCAATGCTTTGAAGAGGTTTTTTGATCAAAGGGAGCAAGAAAGCAGCTAAAAACAGATTGAGGTACAAACTTTGTCAGGGCTGGCACTGAACTGTGCATGAGGTCCAATGAGCATGAGGCCCAATCAAAGAAAATCAACATCTCAAAGTACTTTGCCGTATTATAGTTCAACCCACCAAATGGATTTCATATTGGGGTGGGTGGAAGTGTATGATTTGTGTTGGTTGACTCATGAAGTGCTACATTTATGGCAGAGGTGTGTGCTATAATTAATGCAAGGCCGTTAGTCCTAATACCTGCTGACCTCTTGTCACCAGTGTTTCTGACTCCTGCCATGTTGATAACTCTGAAGCCTGTGGTGCCTGCACCAGCTGGCACTTTCAATTCAATAGATTTGTTAAAGGTGTCAGTGAAAGCAAGTGGAAGCTCTGGCAAATGAGTTCTGGATGAGATGAAGAAAGAATTATCTTCACACTCATCAGACAAGGTGCAAACGGTGCACAGTAACATAAGATCTTCAGGTGGGGGATATTGTGCTACTTAAAGAGATTCAGGTACCCCATAATGAGTAACTTATTGGTCTGATTGCTGCCACCATTCCAAGCTTAGATGTGAGAACCGAAATAAAGACTGCTCCAGAATGAAAACAAAAGACTTTTTTTAGGTCTATTAAAGACATTGTCATACTGTTACCTAGGGTCAGCCATGGCTAAATGGATAGGGTAGAGGGCTGGGGACCACAAAACCGCCGGCTCAATCCCCACTCTCGACAAGTTATGGCTGAAGTGACGTTGAGCAAGGCACCCAACCGCCAACTGCTCCCCGTGCCCCTTAATAGGGGCATCACATCACTCTGGGTGATGTGGTCATTAAAGTGGACGAGGTAACAGCATTCGCCAGGAGTCAGAAGGAGTATCGGGAGTGTAGATTACTGTGCTTTTTGGAGACATGGCTACACCAGGATATTTCAGATGACAACATTTCTGTTAACGGATTTCAGACTGCTCGGGCCGATTGGAACTACACGTTTAGTGGCTGTGTATGTCCCTCTTTGGCTAACCTGACACCGGCATATGACATCATTTATTCAACGATAGCACAATTTAACACCCGAAAACATTCATAGCAATATCTGGTGACGTCAAACATGTCAAGATCAGTAAGGTGCTACCAAATTTAAAACACACATGGACTGTCCTACTAGAGATGAAAGAACATTGGATCTGTTGTATGGTAATTTTAAGAATGCATACAGCTGTTCGCCTCTTTTGTTTTTTGAGTCTGTGGTTGTGAATGCTATCCTCTTTGTTGCTAGGGAAGCAGACAGGGTGGCAAACACAAATATACTTAAGAAACTGATCGGTGATGTTGTGGGTGTGTAGTTAGACTCGCTGATGGTACTGATAGAGAAAAGGACGCTGTCTAAGCTGAAGGTCATTTTGAAAATGGCTCCCATCCACTTTATGACACAATAATGAGACACGAGAGCACATTAGGTGAAAGACTCATTCAGCCTAAATGCATTACAGTTCATTCCTAACTGTGGCCATCAAAAATTATAACTCCTCACTTAATGTTTTATGTACAATATTAATCTTATTTTGAGGTTTGCAACCTCTATTGACACTGTGCAGTAAATATATGTGCAATACTAATTAACGCATTAAAGTAATTATGTCTATAATCACTAACACTGTCACTTCACAGTACAATTAAGAAGACAACACAGTCTTCTGTTTTATTTGGCCTCTCCCTTTTATCAGGAGTCACCACAGTCAATCTCTTCCACCTCACTCTGTCCTATGCATTTTCTGCTTTCACACCAACTATGTGCGTGTCTACATTTTCCAACCTGTGCTGTCCCTCTAATGTTTTCATTCTTAATCCTGTCCATCCTGGTCACTCCCAAAGAGAACCTCAACATCTTAAGCTCTGCAACCTCCAGCTCTGCTTCCTGTCTCTTAGTCAGTGCCACTGTCTCCAAACCATACAACAAGGCTGGTCTCACTACTCTCTTATAAACTTTTCCTTTTACTTTTGCTGTGACCCTTTAGTCACAAATCACTGCTGACACTTTTCTACATCCACTTCATCTTGCCTGTACTGTCTTCCTCAACTT
Organism: Xyliphius kryptos; assembly: GCA_025769995.1. Lineage (NCBI taxonomy): Eukaryota > Metazoa > Chordata > Actinopteri > Siluriformes > Aspredinidae > Xyliphius > Xyliphius kryptos. The sequence goes on along the minus strand of JAOUQT010017353.1, from coordinate 8,103 downwards.
TTTCCACACTCCCCATTTCCTTGGACAGTGGATGCCAAGTACCTAAACTCATGCACCTTTGTGAGCACTGCTTTCTGTAGCCTGACTGTTCTACCTGCCTCCATCTCATTAACACACATGTATTCTGCCTAACTACAGTTGACTTTCATTCCCCTCCTTTCCAGAGCATACCTTCACCTCTCCAAATTCTCTTATAGCTGTTCTTTGCTCTCACTACAGATAACAATGTCATCTGCAAACATCATAGTCTATGGTGATTCCTGTCTGACCTCATCTGTTAGTCTGTCCCTCACCAGAGCAATCAAAAAGGGGCTTAGAGCAAATACTTGATGCAGTCCCACCTGTACTTTGCAGCTGTCACTCCTGCAGCATATCTCACAACTGTCATGCTGTTATCATACATGACCTACAACGATCTAACACACTTTTTAGCCACAATCCACAAAGACATAGTGTAGCTTTTTCTTTCCTTCTCTATACTTCTTCATCAGCATTTTCAAAGCAAAAATCGCATCTGTGGTGCTCTTCTTGGCATGAAACCATACTGCTGCTCACAAACAATCACTGCTTATCTAAGCCTAGCTTCCACAACTCTCTCATAAATCTTCATTGTGTGGTTCATTAACTTTATGGCCCTGTATTTGCTACAACACTGCACATCACCCTTGTTCTTATAAATCGGTACAAGTACACTTTCCCTCCATTCCTCAGGCATTAATTCCTCAAATATCTTTTGAATAATCTAGTCAAAGACTCTCTCCCACCTCTCTGATACTTTTCTATACCTCTACTGGAATGTCATCAAGTCCAACTGCTTTTCCTTTCTTTATCCTTTTTAAAGATTTATCTTTGCTAATTGTTGGTACCCCACACTTTCTGTGCCTTCCACTCTTTCTTCCCTGTCATTTTCCTCATACATCAGTTCCTCAAAATACTTCTTCCATCTTTCACTCAACCTTATCTCCCTGTCTTGCAAACCGATATAAAATTCTCTCTTTCCTTAATGTCTAACCTCTTGTACAACTCATCATAGGCCTTCTGCTTGGCTTTTGTTACCTCACTCATTGTCCTATGCTGCATCTCTTTTTACTCCTTCTTACTCTTCACTCCTCCTCCTTGTACCATTTCTTCTTCGCCGACCTCTTTCTCTGAATAACCTCTTGCACTTCCTTGTCAACCCACCAAGTTTTCTTGCTGTCTTTCACCTGACCAGATGACATCTTTCTTACATTTCTGCCTGTCTGTCTTATCACTGTTGCTACTGTTACCCGCTTATCTAGAGGCTATTTACTACCACCCAAAGCCTTTCTCAACCATTCTCTGTACTTCCACCATTTGTTGGACATCATCTTCTCATCTCCTTTGTTTCTGTCATCAACATGCCCATTGAAATCTGCACCAATCACCACTCTTTCCTCTCTGGGAATGCTTCGAACCACTTAATCTAGATCCCTTCTGAATCTTTCTTCTCCAACTCACAGCCAACTTGTGTTGCATAGCCACTAACAACATTCACCTTACACCTTCAATTTTAGCTTCAAACTCATCACCCTATCTGACACACTTTTCACCTAAACCACACTCCTGCATAGTATTTCTTATATTTATCCTTCTAGCCATACCATGATGAAACAGTTTAAAACCTGCACCAGTGCTTCAAGCCAAACTCCCCTTCCACTTTGTCTCCTGCTTAAACACTTTCTATCCACCTTTCTTCTCTCCATCATATCAGCCAGTTCTCTACCTTTTTCTGTCATTGTCCCTACATTAAGTGTTGCTACCCTGATTGCTACACTCTTGACTCTCCGGTATCTCTCTTTCATTGTTAAGCCAGGCCGTGACCGATCCTGTATGGAGGAACATTTAATAACTCACATTTTAGTTTTTGCAAATGTTTTATGCCAGAAGGCCTTCCTTATGCAACCCTTACCATTTACCCAAGCTTGGGACCGGCTCTAGACATACAGTGGCCTGAGCTCTCTAATGGTTGGTTCACCACTGCCGCGTTAGAGCAATTGTGTATATTTAAAGTTAGTTGTATGTACAGCAGAGAGACTTTGTTGAAGTTATCAGAGTGAAATATGCATAATTCCCCAAGACTTTAATTCTGGACATCACCCCTGAGAAGCTAATTAGAAATAAAGCGAGTGGAAAAGGCAGAAGTAGTCAACATCACATGAGCTACAATTAAAATACCCAGATTCGGCAATAGTATTTGGAGATTTGGAGTATTTGTACACTGTGTTGCCTGATTCAAAAAATATGTAAAGAATAAAACCAGGACAAATTAACATTCTGGACAAGTGCTTTGTAAATATTAAGAATGCTTATATTTCAAAATGCAGAACTCTCTTTTTAAACATATATCATAATGTGATTCATATTATTCCAGTTTATAAGACAACATTTAAGAGAAGCTTGAAAAGATGGACCCATGATTGTAAGGAACAGCTCAGAACATGTTTTGATTGAACTAAATGCAAAGCTTTTCAAGATGGCTCTTAAGACAAAATAATAACTGCTATTAATGAATATATAGTATTAATTTCTATGTATAGTTGGTAGTCCCTACAAAAGATAAATTTAAATATATCCAAATAATAAACTATGTGGACAAAGGACAACAAAGAAGTTATGTGAACTTGGGTTTTATTAACAAAGATTAATAAAAGAAAACAAAGAAAACAAATAAATCTAAAAAGGTGTTCACAGATTTTTCACAGATTATATCCTTAACACCATGCTAATTAATTTACGGAGAGTGCTAGTCTGGCCTATGTTTCAATATGGCAGACAATTTAGTATGACTATGTCAGGACATCCGGCAGGAGAATCATATTATCTCAAGTAACAGATGAGGATGAATAGACAATCAGGGCAGGTCTATCTACACTAGCGGGAATTTTTCTGCTATGACTCACTGCTGCCGTCTGCAAAACCCAGAGGAGGCCAATGATTACTGGACGTGAGTTATATGGAGATATGGGAAAGAGGAGAGAGAGAGACAGGTGGAGCTACAAGAAGCAATTTAATAATTCTGAATATGTCAAATGTTAGAGAGACTAGAGCAGCATAGGTTGGCAGTATTGTTATTTCCATCCAAGCAACAGAAAAGGAAAAATACATTGAGAAAAATTTACTATATTACGTCAACTTTGTTTTGCTGATTTTGATATTGCCAGTAAATGAGTTATGGAATATTTCTATTTATTTTCATGCTAGATCAACAGACTCCAGGACGTGAGACTAAACAACTGTGTGTCAGAGCAAATTATCAGCAGTACTGAGATTCCACAGGGGACTTTTGTGGCACCTTTTCTTTTGTACACCATGGATTTCAGATATGCCTCTCAAACATGCCATGAAAAAAGTTTTCAGATGATACTGTTATTATGAGGTTTATTATTGAATGTAGGAAGGAAGAAGTCTAACACAGAAGCTTATGTGATTCATTGACCAATAAGATGGCTTTGCTTATAAATACCCAATCACAATTAATAGAGGGTGGGCCATTATTTAAGTAAGCCAATCAGCAATGCTGTCACAACACAACGAAAGTCATTTTGCCAGAAGACACAGACATGGCATGGATCTTATATTGCATTAGCTCAAAATCCGTTGGAACTTTAGTGACAATTTAATAAAACGTATTTTCCTGGTCACCACAATTTAATCCTGAATAGACACATATAGGCGCTGGTCATAAAATTATCATGAAAAAGTTTCAATAAATTAATTCAAAAATTTAATCTTGTATACTTTACACATTCATTCCACACAGACTGAAATATTTTAAGTGTTTAATTCTTTTAATTTGATGATTGAACTAATAAAAACCCAAATTCAGAATCTCAGAAAAGTATAACATTACTTTAGACCAGTACAAAAAAGGATTTTTAGAAATGCTTTCCAACTGAAAAAAATGAACTTGAAAAGTATCCACATGTACAGCACTCAGTACTTCGTTGGGACTTCTTTTCCCTGAATTACTACTGCAATTCGGCGCGGCATGCAGTCGATCAGTCTGTGGCAATGCTCAGGTGTTATGAGAGCCAAGGTTGCTCCGATAGTGACCTTCAGCTGTACTGCATTGTTGGGTCTAGTGTGTCGCATCTTCCTCTTCTATAGATTTTCTATAGTGTTAAGGTCAGGTGAGTTTGCTTGCCAATTAAGAACAGGGATATCATGTTTCTTAAACCACATACTTTTAGCTTTGGCACTTTTTGTAGGTGCCAAATCTGGTTGGAAAATGAAATTAGCATCTCCCAAAAGTTGGTCATCAGCAGAAAGCATGAGATGTGCTTAAACCTTTTGGTAGCAATCTGTGTTAACCTTCAACCTCAGTGGACCAACACCAGCAGATGACATGGCTCCCCAAACCAGTTCTGTGAACAGCCAGCCTCTTTAGCAATGACCTTTTGTGTCCTGCCATGCTTGTGCAAGGTATCAGTGGTTATCTTGATTGTGGAGCCTACAGACCTAGATTGTTGTTATTGATTTGCAGTCAATAGTCAACCGCATAACTCACTTTCTGATTACCACTCTCCCAAATATTGCCTCAACAGATCAGTGTTCTCTTCATTCATCAGCTCCTCAAAATACTCCTTTCATCTTTCTCTTACCCTCTCCTCACCTGTCAGTACATTTTCATTTCTATTCTTGATCGCCCTGACATGTTGCAAAACATTTCTTGCTCTAAGGCAATACAACTTCTTCTCTTCTTCCTTACTGTCTAACCTCTCATACAACTAATCATAGGCCTGCTGCTTGGCCTTTGCTACCTTCTTCTTTGTCCTACTCTTCATCTCTTTATACTCCTGCTTAATCTCTTCAGTCCTGTCACTGTCCCATTTCTTCTTTGCCAACCTCATCTTCTGAATAAACTCCTGCACTTCCTTGTCTCACCACCAAGTATCTTTGCTGTCTTTCAGCTGTCCATATGACACACCAAGTACCTTTTTGCCTGTCTGTATAATCACTGTTGCTGTTGCTACCCAGTCATCTTGAAGCTCTTTCCTACCACCCAAAGCTTTTTTCAACTATTTTCTGAACTCCTCACAGCATTCCTCATTTTCCAACTTTAACCATTTGGTCCTCCTTTTTATGTTTGCCCTATCCTCTTCCTAACCAACAAAGTCATCTTGCAAACCACCATCCAATGTTGTCTAGCTACACTCTCCCTTTTTGTAAAATCCACCACCATCTGTCCTTTTAGATTTCTATACTTAACACTAAACTTGTCCATCACCTCCTCATCTCCTTTGTTTCTCTCACCAATGTGCCCATTGAAATCTACACCAATCACCATTTTCTCTTCTCTGAAAAAGCTCTCTACCACTTCATCTAGCTCCCTCCAGAATCTCTTTCTCCTCCAGCTCACATCCAACTTGTGGTGCATAGCCACTGATAACATTCACATTATATCTTCAATTTCTTACTTAAAACTCATCACCCTATCTGACACTCTTTTCACCTCAGCAACACTTTTTGTAAAGTCCTCCTTCAGAACCACCCCAACTAAATTTTTTTTCTTATGCACACCGTGATAAATCCTGCACCAATGCTTCGAGCTCTACTTCCCTTCCACTTTGTCTCCTGCACACACAAAATATCTACCTTCCTTCTCTCCATCATATCAGCCACCTTTCCCTGTCATTGTCCCAACATAAAGGGTTGCTACCCCAATCCTACAATCTTGACTCTCCTGTTCTCTCTCTGTCTCCTAACATGTTTCCCTCCTTATCGTCTTCACCAAAGAGTAGCACAATTTCTGCCTGTTTGCCACCAGTACTGGAGGCGGTCATTGTTAACCCAGTTAACCCGGACTGATCCGGTATGAAGTAACATTGATTAATTCACATCACATCATGCAGAAATAAAAAGCCAACTTATACTGAAAGTAAAAATCAACATTAAAATCAATTAAAGGGAGAAACATAATAAAGGACAAATTCACAAGCTTAAAACTAAAACAACAGCAAGTTAGAAAGGCTCAACTATGAACACATACACAGAAGTGACATTATACAAAGTGGCAACTGCCCGGAATGACATAGGAAAGGTAGGGGTAGGGAAAGACGCAAGTCCTAAGGTGTCAGTGATCTCGATAAGGCCTGAGGTAGAGGGACAGCCAATTAACATGGAACTAGACATGGGTGAGGAAATATGTCTTATCTCTGAGTATTTATAAAAAGAAAACCAGCTCATGTATTCTTACCGAGTACCCCTATGATCTTTAAAATCTATCCAGGGAAATGATACCACCTAAAGGAGTTGCTAACGTGAAAGTGAAGTCAAACAAACAGATGGTTCGACTCACCTTATATGTAGTTAAAGTTAATGGGCCTGCACTTTTTGGTCACGTCGTAGAATAAAATTGAATTGTAGTAAGATTAAAACAGTAATTTGCGTATAACAAATGAATCTGAAGTCTCTGGACACAATCCTTAAGACACATGTTAACATTTTTAAAAAAGTCCTAGGGAAGGCCTAGAAGAGTTCAGTGTTTCTAAGCTACACTAACACTGAAACTGGATCAGCAGCCCAAATTTCTACAAGTACGTACAGTTCCATACGCACTCCGACCAAAGTGGAAGCTGAATTAAAAATGGTTACAAAGGAAAGGAGTGATATCACCTGTTTAATTCAGTGAGTGAGCGACCTCTATCGTACAAACCCCGTATTGATAATGTGTTTGCATCACTTGCCTGTGGACAGAGCTTTAGTAAATGTGACCTTTCACAACTATACCAGCAAGTTTCAGTCAGTCAGGAATCTCCCAAATACCTCACAATTAACACTCATAAGGGTCTGTTTGTTTATAACAGACTACCTTTAGGAATCACATCCTGTCGATCTATCTTTCAACGAATGATGGATCAAGTGCTTCAAGGGCTTGTTAATTTGCTTTGTTTTCTTGATGACATCTTAGACACAGGCCTTCATGATCCTCAACATCTGAGGAATTTGAAGGCAGTATTGCAACACCTAGATGAGTTTTTTCACTGGGTACAGCAGGAGATGTGATTTCTTTAAAAAATTACTGGAGTACCTAGAACACATAATTGATGCATCAGGACTTCACAAGTCTTCAGAAAAAGTACAAGCAATCGTTGAAGCCCCAGCTTCAGTCAATGGAAATCAACTTAGATCATTTTTAGGACTGATCAACTATTTTGCCAAATTCATTCATAACCTTGCCACTGTATTAAATACATTAAATGTGTTGTTCCATAAAAGTAGGACTGGTCAGTAGAATGTTAGAAAGCATTCCAGGATGCTAAAAGACAATTGGCAAGCAAGAGTGTACTTACTTATTATGACTCACGTCTTTCAATCAGTTTGGCATGTGATGCCTAACCATATGGGTGCAGTTATTTCTCACGTATTGCCAGATGGGCAGGAAAAGCCCATAGATTTGTAATAGACTAGATGCCTTACTTTTACAGTATCATAACACAACACATGCTACCACAAAGGAGACTCTAGCAATGCTTGGCCAAAAGATTGCTGGTTCAATCCCCAAGTCATGGCTGAAGTGCCGTTGAGCAAATGCCCTGTGTGCCTTAATGGGGAAGCACATTGCGCCAGGTGTTCACTAAATGCAGAAAACAATTTAGTAACCAATAAAGTAATCAAAATAAAAAAAAATAAAAATAAAAAAATCTAGATTCCTTGAAACCAAATGTAGCAGGTGTGGTGAGTCAGGATCAAGACACGCAATGCAGGCCTTAACATTCAAAAGATCGTGAATTCAGTGTGGGTGATACTGTGCATGTTTGAAATGATCTGTGCAGGGAGGAAAAGTGGACATTGGGTAGTGTGCTTTCCAAGAATGGCCCAGTGTTTCACACTGTTGAGGTTGGAACTTCTCAGCACTGGAAACGACAAGTCACCCAGACATTACGAAAGAAAATGGACAACCCCAGCCCTGGAAAAGCCTGTCACCTACTGACACAGACTTCAGGAGCAGATCAAGGACTGGAACTGTAGTCATTAGTAAACAGGTCTGTCGTTACTGCTACAGTAAATTGTTGGTGCACGTCTTGCTGGCGCATCTGTGACCAAGACAGCAAGTCTTTGTGATGTATCAAGAGCCACTTT
>JAOUQT010017347.1:0-22446 GCA_025769995.1 Xyliphius kryptos | reverse complement strand
CCAGAAAGGATGAGAACAGAGAAAAGGTGTGTGGTCACCACCTGCAGAAGCACTCCTTTATAGGGGGGGGTCTTGCTAAGTGCCTCTAATTTCTACCTGTTGTCTGCTCCATTCGCACAACAGCAAGTGAAACTGATTCACAGTTCCCTTTATTTTTTTGAGCAGTGTATAACGCACTTACTTCAAAGATAAACATATCTAAACCTGTGTTAACCAGTGAGCTGCTATTAGCATGTATGTATTTGTGTAGATGATTTCTGACTTGAAGGAGCAGAACAGTCTGCTGAAGAATGAGAAAGATGATCTAAACCGACTGATCCAGAAACAGAGCCAACAATGGACAGGTACTCTACCTAGATTAAACTATTCTTATGGCTAATCCACCCTTAATCCAGTATTAAATGTGTTCCTTGTTGTTTTTTAATGTTCTTAATCTGTAATCCCAGATCTCAACATTTTTTCCTACCACTCTGTCTTTTATCCCCCTTCACCAGCCAAAGCGTTTCCTCAGCATTTACCCCTTAAATCTCATTCACTTTCAGTACTCTATCTTCAGTCCTTCATCTTCACTCCCTTTCATTATAGTCTCCAACTCCTATTCCTCCACTCTGTCTTCTATTATTTTCCCTCCACCCTCAATCCCTAGCTCTTAATCCTCCACTCTCAGTCCTCCATCCTCAGTCTTACATTCTCTGACCTTTACTTTTCCTTCACTCTTAGTAACCAACTACCATTCTTCCACTCTTAGTCCTCATTCGTACTACTCCACTCTCAATCCTTAGCACTTGATCCTACATTTTCAGTCCCCTACTCTTAGTATGCTATCCTCAGTGCCTATACTCTTATCCCCCAACTCCCATTTATTCACTCTCAGTTTTCCATTGTTGTCCCTTCACTCTAAATCATTATTAAGTCCTCCACCCTCAGTCTTCCATCTACAATGCCTTCACTCCGAGTCTCAACTCACATTCCTTCACTAACTTGTTCTACACTCAAAATTTGACCACGCCATCTTCTTGCTCCATTGTCTGTTTTCTCCAACCATCATATAGATGGACTTTGTAGTTTTATGATTACAGACTTTAATCTCTTTGGGTTTTTTGTGAGTAGAGAAGATGCAGAGGGCTCTGAAGGAGGAAACGACTCAGCTGGAGAGTGATTTAAATGAGGAGAGATCAAGGTATCAGAACCTCCTCACTGAGCACCTCCGTCTAGAGGAAAAATATGATGACCTCAAAGAGGAGGTTGCTCTCAGCACAGTAAGTGTATTTCACCCCCTTTCCCCCATATACTCAGACATGCATGTTGCCCACAAAACACATTGCATTAATGTTAGTACTGCACACTCTGTCAGACTGTACCTAAACCAGGTCACAGAAGAACCGACTCCACCCACAGCAGCAACGAAAGCACCTACAATGCAGATTTCAACGAGAATGAGGATGGAGCTCGAGGAGCTGAGGTGAGAGCAGGACAGAGCATTTATTTTAATGTCATGATGGCATCATGCAGCATGAGTCCTTGTTCTATTTGTGTGTGTGTACAGGATGAAGTCAAAGATGTACCATTGGATATGGTTCTGTTCCTAAAGCTTCAAAAGAAAGTTTCCGAACTGGAGCAGGAGAAACTTGGTCTTCAGAATGAGCTTGACTACAAAGACGAGCAGTTTCAGCGAGCTAGAACTAGAGTACATTCATACGCACAAATTTACTGTGGTAGTTCTCTAGTCGTGGGGGTGTGACAGGACCGTTTGTAACTCCAGAAAAACACTTTGTTGACTTTTTTTTAACTCAGGCTCGCACGTACTGCATTTTCAGTTATGCTGGCTTGCCCCATTTTTCTCTCTTCCGGTTCCTATTCACTGCAACCCAGAGAGAGCAATAAGTCATCAACTCGTCCCCAGACAGGTGCGACCGTTCACCGGGCCCGCCTCCCGAACTCGTGGCTAGTTTTCCCCCCTTCCGGGAGTGCGGTGAAGCCACTGGAGCGGGGCGTGATCTTAACAGAGGGTGAAGGCCCTTCCCAGTAGGTAGTAGCGGAGCGTAAGAACCGCCCACTTGATGGCCAGACACTCTTTCTGTATGGTGCTGTAGTTTTGCTCCCGTCCTGAGAGCTTCCGGCTGATGTACAGCACCGGGCATTCCTCCCCCTCCACCACTTGGGATAACACTGCCCCCAGCCCCCTGTCCGATGCGTCCGTCTGTAGACAAAAAGGGAGAGCAAAGTTAGGAGACTGTAAAATCTGAATTTCTCGATTACTCCCATATCAAGCATGGCCGTAATTTCATCCTGAACCACCTTTTTTTTGTGTTCAGGTAAGCGATAGGGTCGGCTACGCACCACCACCCCGGGGGCTGTCTCGATGTGGTTTTCTATGAGGTTGGTAAAACTGGGCAGAGACGAGAACACGATGGCAAACTCGGCCTGCAAGCGTGTTATGTCAGCGGCCTGAGACAGTGAGAGGTGGGCTCCACACTGGACCGGGGTGGGGGTTTTAGATCCACCTCCGGTCCCAGCTCCTCCGTCTCCCAAACTACCGTTGCTAAAGCCACTGCGTTCCCCTCCTCCCTCCATAATTTAAGGAGGTTGAGGTGGTACACCTGCCGTGCCCTGCCTGATCTGTGCGTATCACCTCATAGTCGACATCTCCAACTCCCCATGTGACCTCAAATAGGCTGATCCAATCTGGCTTTTAAATCTAGATTAACCTTATCTCTTTTTTTCTTAATTTTTTCTTTTGTCATTGTCATTGGTTCTGGAAGAGATGTGTGTTAGAGCTTTTTTTTTAAAAATGCTCATGTCTCAGTACCACGGACAGCATTGGTAAGATCGTGCCACTGTTTAGCATGGAGTAAAAAAATAGCCCCATGGTGAGGTTGAATTACCAGGTGAAATTTGGCTTTAAAGTGCAGTGAATAAAATGGGCTATACCTTAAGAAAAAATAAGTTAGGGTAGGAGGAGCAGATCAAAAATGGTCCTGTAGGCCAGATTCAGTGGCCAGTGCCTTGTAACGAATGCGCACAATGCACACAGTGAGAGGGAGCCAGAGGAGAGAAATGAGTAATGGAGTGACATGAGTTTGCTTACGCTGTTTGAACACAAAGTTGAGCTTACCCGGGATAGGATGAGCGCTTTGACCTAACAATTGAGTAGTTTGTTTAGTCAAGAAAGGTCTGATGTTCCTGATGGTGTACAGAATGTATCCGCAGTAACAGGCAGTTTGTGTGTCAGTTGTAAAGCCCCGGTGTGTGAAGCCATCAGTTGGGAAGGTCAGGTCATAACGAATTGAGGGTTTTGCTGGAATTAAGAGAATTATGAGGCGGCCCTCTCTCTATCACTTTTTCACTTTATGACGTCACGCTGCACTATCGATTACAACCGCTGGGAGGGGGAGTGAGCTGTTTTTAGGCAGTTTGACTTTTTTGGCCATAAGTTTGGAACCGTTACAGCTATGAACACAGTTCAAAGTGTGCCACAATCTCCATGGGCTGAGCATTCAAAGCCCTCTCTGTTTTTCACAAATTTAATTTAAGATGAAAGGTCTTCATCTAAACAGATATAGCAATAAAGCAGGGAAATATCCGGTAAGAGATAGAGGTATGTCCACAAGCAAAAGACAGGTGAAGCTGAGTGTCATCCGCATAGTAAGAGAACCCATGGTAAGAGAACCCATGAGCCTGAATGATCATGACCAGCGAGGAAATGTACAATGAAAACTCAGCAGTCCTCTACCTTCTGGCACCTGGTTTTCTGTAACCCTCTCTCTGTTACTTTAGTTCCTTACTACATAGACTTTAATGTACAGGGCTGTTCTCCTGGAACCTGTATAAAACTTTTTTTTTCCCCACTGTGGCACCCCCCATTTGTATGACTAAGTCCTAGATTGTAAAGGCTATTATGATTAAACCCCAGACTTTGTCTTGTAGGTTGCTGATTTATTCAATGCACATGTTTTTTTCCTAAATGTTTGGTCAGTTATACATCAAATAACTTAGCAGCAGAAATATATAAACACTGGTGAAAGTGCTTTCTAATTAAATCTTTTTGGATTTACAGGATGATGAGGAACATAAAAAAGCTCGTGGGGCAGAGCTGGAGTATGAATCCCTTAAGGTACGCACACATACACGCAACAGCAACAAAAATAATTAATCAGAATCTACTATTATATTAAATGTTTTTATTAATATACATGTGCTGGTCATAAAATATGAAAAAAAATATTTCAGTAATTCCATTCAAAAAGTGAAACTTTTTTTCATTCATTACACGTAGACTGTTTTTCAAATGTTTATTTCTTTAAATTTTGATTATTATAACTGACAACTAATGAAAATCCCAAATTTAGTAACTCAGAAAATTTTAATATTGTGAAAAATTTAAATATTGAAGGCACCTGATACACTCTAATCAGCTAATTACCTCAAAACACTGCTAAAGACCTTTAAATGTTCTCTTAGTCAAGTTCTGTAGGCTACACTATCATGGGGAGGACTGATGATTTGACAATTGACCAAAATACGACCATTGACTCCTCGCCCAAGGAGGGCAAGACACAAAAGGTCATTGCTAAAGAGACGGGCTGTTCATAGAGCTCTGAATTCAAGCACATTTGATATAGAGGTAAAGGAAAGAAAAAAAATGTGGCTGAAAAAAGAGTACAAGCATTAGGAATATGCACACCCTGGAAAGGATTGTGAAACCAAACTCACAAAAAAATGTGGGGAAGATTCACGAAGAGTGGACAGCAGCTTGAGGCAATGCTTCAAAGAACCACCACGCACAGATGTTGGCAAGACATGGCTCTCAGCGGTCAAGCTACTCTTGAACAAAAGACACCATCAGAAGTGTCTCATCTGGACTAAAGACAAAAAGGACTGTACTGCTGCTGAGTGGTCCAAAGTTCTGTTCTCAGATTAAAGTAAATTTTTTATTTCCTTTGGAAAGGGAGGAGATGAACATAATCCATGTTGCTTGAGGTCCAGTGTAAAGTTTTGCACAGTCAGTGATTGTTCGGGGTACCATGTCATCTGCTGGTGTTGCTCCATTGCGTTTTCTGAGGTCCAAGGTCAACACAGCCATCTACCAGGAAGTTTTAGAGAACTTCACAGTTCCTGCGGCTGACTGACTTTATGGAGATGTAAATTTAACTTTTCAACATGACTTGGCTTCTGCACACAGTGCCAAAAAAAAAAAATTGCTGAAGGCCACTATCAGAACAACTTGGGCTCTCATAACTACTGAGCAGCACCACAGACTGATGGACTCCTTGCAGCATTGCTGCCAGTAATCCAGACCAATGGAGCCCCAACGTAATATTGAGTGATGTATATGTTCATACTTTTCAGTTGGCCAACATTTCTAAAAAAATTTTTTTTTTGTATTTTAATTTTAAAATTTTCAATTTTTCTAATTTTCTGAAATGTTTTAGTTGATAGTTATAATAATCAAAATTAAAAGAAATAAACATTTGAAATATATTAGTCTATGTGTGATACATTTATTTAATATACAGCTTTCACTTTTTAAATGGAATTAGTAAAATAAACTTTTTCATCATATTTTAATTTTATGACCAGCACCTGTTTATACTCATATGATACCAGTAAAAAATTTGGGCATGCCGGTATTTTTTTTTTGACTTGTTCATGTTATCATGTACACTTACTGAGGTATTTAAATGAAACTACAGCAGGACTCCTCATCGCATCAGCGTCAATTTAGAACTAACAACAAACCATACACCACCCAAATTTTATTCTGTGATTTTTTTTTTTTTTTGACCAAGTTTTCTTAATGTTCTGATGTTGGATTATTTCTGTGTCTTGTCTGATTTACTTCATAACGTGCATTAAAAAAAGTCTTTTTTCACCTTCATTACATATTGTTGCTCCACAGCGTCAGGAACTTGAGTCCGAAAACAAGAAGCTGAAGCATGATCTGAATGAGATGCGCCAGTCTCTGGCAGGAAAAGATGGAGGAAGTTCGGCCTACAAGGTGCTGATGGAGCAGTTACATGCCTCTAATGAAGAGCTGGAGGTTCGTAAGGAAGAGGTGCTGATTTTGCGCTCCCAACTCGTCAGCCAGAAAGAAGCCAGGCAGCACAAGGTGAGGTTTGCTGTGAGGCGGCAACTAAAGCGTTCACCAGGCTGGAGATGCTTTATGATACTATGTTATGGAAAGTGTGGATTTATGTAAAATGTCACAGGGGAATTTTTAACATGGTTGTGTTTCGTCTGCTTCCTTCTGCTTTTGCATTTCATATGAAGGATGAAAAGGTAATGTGATGCGATACAGTTGTTCCATTGTATGTTCAGTTGAGACTAGAGAAAGGGGTCTGTGATGTTAAGGACTGATTGTATTTGTTGTTTAGGAGACCATGACCGAAGTTTTGCACCATGTGGAGGACTTGCACAAGCTCACTGATGCAAAAGAGCTCTCACAGGCTTACGTTGGTCTCAAGGAAACCAATAGGTACATCATACACCTCAACATTATACCCTTACTGTTCTTACTAGAATGAAAGCACTTACATAAGAATGAACCCAAATGCAGTTATATTTCAGTTTAATGATACATAAGTATGAAAGTAATAATTGTGTATAAAGGTTTTATAAGAATTATGAAATCATAACCACCTTCCATGCCCATACAGGAGAGAACGTTTTAGGTGCTGTGCTGACGCACACAGGACAGGGTGCCAATCCAATGCTGGACACATATTTACACAGACACACACCCCCCACACACACACTATATAGGGGCAATTAACCTTGAATCCATAACTTTGGACTGTGGGAGGAAACTGTAGAGCCCAGAGAAAGCCCACAGGAAGAACATGGAAACTGCACCTAGATCAGGATTTGAACCTGGATTCCCAGCTGCAAGTGGCAAACGTGCTAACCACTATGCCTTTAAATTGCATTACTAAAACCAATACCAGTCTAAAAATTGCTAATTAGTTAATACATCAGTAACTGATAATGTACAGTTCCAGTTGAAATTTGGTCTCACCCTCTTCTTGCTCTGTTGTCTCATTTCTCCACTCACAATATAAATGGAGTTTGTATTTTTAGAATTTCAGCCTGTAGTACATTTGTTTTTACTGTTTTTGTTAGTTCCCTGTTTGTTTTCTGTTCTCTATTGGTCAGGCCATAACAGAATATAAATTTTGTGGTGGATAGTTAATTGTCAGTTTTGCAGATGTGGTAAGGGGGGTTTTGTGCAGCAGCGTTGCTTTAGCTTCATTACACCTCATTGACAATTAGAATAATGCACCAACCAAATAATTCCTGCTCTGTGGTGGTACTATTGGGGTCCTGACCATTAGAACAGAGTACATATTATGTTCTGTAGTCCACAAAGTTCTTTACAATAAGTAGAACTGAGAATTTGGACCATAAGTGGAGTAAATCAGAGGTGTGGAGAAAATTTTTGTCTTGTACTGAATATCAAAAAACAGTTTTAAATTGTACGTATTCAGCTGGATGTGATTATGCTAACATAGGAAAGCACAAATACCTAAACAGAAGAAAACAAGTTTATAGTGGGCATGCTTTTTGTTAACTGTAAACTTAATTAATTAAGTAAAATATAACTATAATTTTTTTGCGTTTATCATCTTTTTTATATTTCGGAGGAGGATATTTTTTTTGGTTTTTATGTAGTAGAGAGGATCAACGTGGTACAATTGACTCTCCTATGAATGAGTGAGTGAGTGTGCGTGTGTGTAGCATTTTTATGTATGTTTCTATCCCATGTAGATCCCCCAAGTTTCTGGAAAAGCCAATGGCAGTGAACGAGTTTGTGAATAAGCTGAGGTAAAGCGAAGAGAGTAAGATAGAGAAATAGGTGATGCATGACTGGAAGGATTAACAAGTTTAATATGGATACTGTTTAGACTAGACAGCTCCTTTTGGGGTTTTACTCTGTACAACTAACCTGCATGAAGGAAAAAGGGTTTTTTAATACAAAAAAATGCATTTCAGAGAAGTAGAGCATGGAAGGTAATAGGGAAAGAACTGTGCTGGTAAAATGTGGTGCAGAAAAGACATGGCTTCTTTAGTAAAAGTTTGATGGATGGCTGTCTGGTATCAGCAGGCACTGCATCTACAGGCAGCATAGGTATTAAGGCACTAATTTTTGTAATGGAGTTAAATAAACCACATATGTAATACAATATCCATGCTCTTAAATAATGAGCAACTGATGTATTTAGTTGCATTGATCTGAAATCACTTGTCTGCCTTCCAATTCAAAATAGTTGAATCCAAGGTGACCGATATGATGGTGACAAAATGTTACCCCTTCTCCAACACTATACCCATGACCTTCAGGCACTGGGAGTTAAACCCAGGACCAGTGAGCCAATCCATCACTGGACACACACACATATATGTGTTTGGAATGTGGGGGGAAACTGTACAACCTAAAAATAACCCACATGGACTTGGCGAGAACATGGAAATTCCACTCAGATCAAGACTTAAACCTGGATAAACAGCGCTAAAAACAATGCTAACCACTACATCACTGTGCCACCCAATTGAATATATCTCATCCCATTTTCTTTTGCTTAATCCTCTGCTAGTTTTCCCTATACCCATCCGGCGGAAAACGTTTCGGTCACTGAGCATATACACAAGGTCAGGGCGTCAATCAATTACTGAGCACTCATTAGTTCACGCAGACACACATACTATTTGGATGGAGCAATTAAGAGCATTTAATTCACCTTGAATCCATGTTTTTGGAATGTGACAAGAAACCGAAGAACCCAGAGGAAACACGTGGACACAGGAAGAACATGTAAAGTTCATCCATTGCTCTCCAGTGCTGAGAGGTGGATGTGCAAACCACTACTCAACTAACCTTATTAAATATATTTTTATATAAAGTATTACTATTAAATTAGTTTTCCAATTATGAGCCTGTGTGCTGGAGAACTGCTTTCTGTTTAAAGCGCACCCTCAATTTGCATGGATGTATGTAGCTTTGTTTGTGTTATGAGCAGCAGTATTAATTTTGAGAAGATGGGCCTTGCTATCAAAGCTCTTATGAACAAAACTGCATGAGCATGAGAAGCTTATACTATTAACATAAAACAGCTCAGAATATCTTCTAACATATTTCATTTTTTGGGTTATGCTCATAAAGTAAAGCTCTTGTCATGGGGCGCAGGTTATCCCAGTCTCAGTGGTCAATATCTAATAAAACTGGTCCTATGAGATAACAGTGGTAAACCAATTACAGGGTCATGAATAGCCAAGGCTCATTGATGCACCTGGGGAAAGAGGGCTGGATTGTGTGGTCTGATTCAGAAGACAAGCTCCTGTAGCTTAACCTGCTGAAGAAGTAAACACGGGTTCTAAAAGGAAGTGCATCATAGTTTGTTGAGTATGAAGCTGTATAGTCATAGTCAGGGTGCCCATGCTGACCCCTGTCCAGTGTTGAAAGCACCAGGCATATTACCTGGATAAGGCAGCAATGGCAACAAAAGGGTCTGGTATGATGAATCATGATGTGTGTCTAGGGCAATATGATGTCTAGGGCAACATTTTGTTAGTCTGTAGGTCCTAAGGTTGTGTCTGTCTGGATTAATGGAGCAGATGTTGGGTCTTCAAATATGCCGTATGGGGAGAGCATTCTGCTGCTGATAAAAAATGCTGGACTGAAGCATGGCATGTGCGTTTGTGGTTTAACACCCTATTTATGTGTATAATATTTTTTCCTTTCATTTATTACTTTTTGTTGTTTGTATCTTGTAACATCATTTGTGTTCATCTGTGTTCACCCTTCTTCCATTGTGTTGTCATTTTTTTGGACCCACCCCTTGCTTCTACCTGCCATCGGTCAGATCCCACCTTCCTGACACACGTAAGATGAATGAGGATGGAGAGCTTTGGCTGGTGTATGAGGGCTTAAAGGAAACCAACAGGTCACTCTGTATGTGTGGATGTATGTGTGTGTAGGTGTATGTTGGTGGTTAGGGGTGTGTGTTTCTATGAGCAAATGTACATCTTATGTGAATTTTCCTTGTAACAGTGTCGATAGTAATGAGGACCGATCAAAGATTTCCCCCCCAACGGCAATGGGATTTATTACACATTGTTTTTAATATCACTACTATAAACTATGAACTACAAATGTGTTGGCTGGTGTAGTTTGATGAATGTTCCACTCCTGTCGGGTCCATGTAAACTCTTCCCCTCTGCGGCATGAGGTGTTACAGGTTATAAAGGCTACACAAGGTCATTAGGCCTGGCCCTTTCAGGTGCATTAATTACTATTAATAAACAATGCCTTTGGCTCTGCCTTCCCTACCCACCAGCACCACCATGCTACTGTCACACTCTTCCCCATGCCCCTGGTCCCCATGCCCATCTAGGGGAGAACATCTCAGGCGCTGGGCAGATACACCCAGGACAGGGCGCCAATCCGTCGCTGGGTCATTCAAATTCTTGATTTACTAATACTCAAAAACTATCTAAGGGCCAAATTACAGAATGCATTTTATAAAACACATCGGGAACATAATGTATACCACGCACTGAAACAAATGTGAAGCGGTCAGAGGTGTGCATTTTTGTCAGTAATGTCACGGCTGGATAAAAGGCTTAACCAATCAGATTTAAAGACTGGAACTACCCGTGTTACAATAATATATAATAAATGTGTCCCCACTGAATTTTTCAAGTGTTATGTTCTGGATACACTGCGGTCACATTTTGTCTTTTAGCTTGCTTCATCATTTGGAGTGGATGCTTGCCTTCTTAACAACTAATTACAATTTTGCGGGTGTGTGTGTATGCGTGTGTGTGTAGGTTGTTGGAAGGCCAACTGCAGGCTCAGCGGCGCTCCCATGAGGCCGAGCTAGAAGCTCTCCGTGGTGAGCTGCACTGTGTGAAGGATGAGAACCAGCGACAACAGCAGCTGCTCACACAGAACCTGCAGCTTCCACCGGAAGCACGTATAGAAGCCAGTCTACAGCATGAGATCACCCGTCTAACCAATGAAAACTGGGTATGTGTATACACACATACACACACGCCTGCACACACACAATGTGCTGAGGATATTAAAGTGTTTCATAAAAAAACACAAGAAAAATATCTGTGGACTGGTATGTCATGGGCATGTGTCAACATCTGTGTTTGTGTGTGTGTTTGATTATTAATTTTAATTCACAGAGGTTGCCAATGACGAACCCAACGATGTTTAGAATGAACGTCCTGCAAAGAATGATTGTATGTAGAAACTGGTATGAGTGAGTGTGTTTGTCTGTGTGCTGCACTTGTGTGCACTAATGGAGGTAGGTGTATAATTGCACAGAAGCAGAGCTGAATGCTAACCCCACAGCTGTTTGTGTTTTAACCCACAGCCGATTGATTCATCACACACCTGTATATTTACTCACACTGTATCTATCTGTCTGTTTTTTTTACGCTTACTCTCGACTATCTGTAATGATTCTACTGTAGTATTAAATAAAAATCTCACTAACAATTTCTATGAATCAGGTATTTATAATGCATTACTAACACATTTATAAAGCTGTTTAATCACAATAATAACACATTAGAACATTGGTCATAAGCCTCTGTTAATGTACATAGATGTTTATAATCACAGTCATAAAGTGTTAAAACAAAATTACAAAGCTTTATAACACAGTATGACAATGTAATATGAAATTAATTTGTTATTTTTTTAGACATTCTTACTTTAAACTAAATGATTTTACTCTGTAAAGAGCATTTATAATCCATTATTAGCCATTATGTACATTAAAATTAATGTTATCTCCTTCATAGAGATAATAAATAACATCACTTTACCTAATGTCTGTAAAGAGAGCTTTTGAGCTTTCATAAACAGTTATAAGTACTTATAAAGTAATGGTAGAGTGAAGATATGGTTTAACCTCCTCTGGTTCAACACAAACTTTATAAAGCTTTATGATACAGGTCTACAATAAGTTAATCAAAGATCAAAATATTTATAAAAAAACACCTTATGTGTTATGTCCCATACCTTAACAAAGGCTTATGTGTTATAACACATTAAGAATTAAAGCTTTATAAATATGTTAATAATGCATTATGAATACCGTATTTATATTAAGTGTTACCGAAAATTCACTCTTACCTGCATACTGTTCCTTATAAATTGTCATTTGAACAGAATCTCTATGTGTGTGTGTGTGTGTGTGTGTGTGTGTGTGTGTGTCTGGGGACAGGATCTTATGGAGCAGTTGGAGAAACAAGACAGGACCGTCCGTAAGCTGAAGAAACAGTTAAAACTGTTTGCCAAGAAGATGAACAACCAGGAAGGTAAATCAATCTGCCTTACATTTAATTATCCTGAGTAACCTCCTTCATCTCCACAACCACAGGTTCCACAGAGAAGGCTCCATTCTTAGCATCCTTGTGCCAGTATAGTCCCCCCCTCTTCCCCCCGCCTGTTGATGCTGCCTGGCATCAATAAGGATTATTCCTCAACTGAGCCATGGTCCTCACAAGATTTCTTCTTTAAAATCCAACAATACTTGGGCAGTACTGGGGAGATTTTTTTTGCCATTGTTACTTCGGCTCCTTAAAAACCCTGTAAAGGGCATTGGAACGATGTACTATTGTAAAAGGTAAGTTATAAATAAATGAACTTGTCTGTGTGTGTGTGTAGGTGGTCAGGTAGAGAATGTCTTCCAGATGGTGGATGAGCCGATCCGTCCAGTGAACATCCCACGTAAAGAAAAAGATTTTCAAGGGATGTTGGAGTACAAGAAAGAGGATGAACTAAAACTGGTCAAAAACCTCATTTTAGGTATATACACACACACACAAAGCAAAGCACATTGACACGGTGGAAAATGAGAAAACTCCACAAAGATCTGTATTTCAACCTGGATCACAGCGCTGAGATGCGGATGTGTTAAACTTAAACCATCATGCTTTTTTTTACAGCGACTTACATTTATCTCAGAAGGGTCAGTCATGCACACTTACAGCACCTTTTGAGCAATGAGGGTTAAGGGCCTTGCCCAATGACCCATAGAGGTAATGTCAGTAGACATGGGTTTTAAAGCCCCAACCTGTAGACTGCAAGCCCCACACCCCTAACCACTCAGCTGTTATAGGATTTTGGCTCGTTTACACATTTTGTGTGTGTGTGTGTGTGTGTGTGTTTGGGTACAGAGTTAAAGCTTCGAGATGTAACTGCAAATTTGATTCCCGGTTTGCCCGCCTACGTCCTCTTCATGTGTTTACGACATGCCGACTACGTTAACGATGACCAGAAAGTTCGAGCTCTACTTACCTCCATCATCAACAGCATTAAAAAGATCTTGAAAGTATGTTTACACACACACACACACACACACACACACTGCTTACATGCACCTTAAGTGTATTTTTTAAGATTCCACATATGAATCTGGTATTCATAATGCTTTATGAACACATTCGTAAAGCTTTATAATGTATTTATAAAGCATTAAAAAACACTTGGGGCAGCACAGTGGCTTAGTGGCTAGCATGTTCACCTCTCAGTGCTGGGGATTTCCTGTTTGAAGTTTCCATGTTCTCCCCGTGCCTAGGTTTCCTCTGGGTTCTCCAGTTTCCTCCCACAGTCCAAAAACATACATTCAAGGTAAAATTGAGTGAGTGTGCCCAACGATGGATTGGCACCCTGTCCTAGGTGTGTCTGCCCAGTGCCTGAGATGTGGGCATGGGGAACCCCACCACAACCTTAATAGAGGATTAAGCGGAAGATGATGGATGGATGAATAAGGCACTGGTCACTGTGCCTCTGTTAATGTACATATATGTTGATACTCACACTCATAAATTGTTATAATTAAAAAATAAGTTCTAACATTTTAACTGTTGAATAAATTATTTTAGAGCCCAGTGTCACAAAGCTTTATTACATTTGTGTTAAACTAATGCCTCCCCTGAAAATTATTTTATAAATGCTCATAGCTGTCAATGAAAGCTGGTCTCATTTAACAGGCATTGGGTAAAGTGTTGTCATTATTTACCTCAGTGAAGGGATACTGTGCTAATATTTGTACATAATGACTTATAAAAGATTATAAGTGCTCATCACAGACTTAGAGTAAAGCATATTCATGTATGAAGAAAAATCCAAACAATTCAATGTTTATTTCTTAAAACACTTTGAATGTGTTGTAAACATCTTTGTACATTAGCATAAACTATAACATATGTTATAAAGTATTATAAATATGTTATGAAGCATTGTAAATGTTAATGTAATGCATTATGAATACTGGGTTCATAGAAATTGTTACCAAAATAATGATATAAGAATATGCCATAAGACTTATTAACACAATGTGACATTATATAATTATTATAACACTTTATGAGCATGATTATGAATATCTACAGTATGTACATTAACAGAACGTTATGGAAAGTGTTATAAAGTGGTATAAACATTTTGTTAAGCTTTATAATTGTGTTCATAATGCATTTTACACATTCGATCCATAAAGTGTTACCAAATTAGTATTTTGAAGCCTTTTGTCATATGTCATGACGCTTTATTACTGTAAGTATTAACATCCATGTACATTTGACAGCAGATTTTGACAAGTGGTATGAATACATTAGAAAGTTTTACATTAAACAGCTTTAATTATAATGCATTATGAATTCCGGATTAATAGAAAACGTTACCAAAATGTTTATGTCGCGGGGTGGAAATGATGAGGACCAGAGACAGGAGTTTGACCCACGAAACTGGCGTTATTTAACGACCCAACACGACTACAAACAGAATCCTGAGCATTCACAGTTCTTGCGGTAATTGTGCTGGGTCCTCCATCTCACCAGCTCCGTGGTCGGTCTCTCTCCCCGAGGTGTGTGTGTTCGTGCAGCTTATAAGGCGGCACACAGTCATTTAGGCAGAGCTGCTTTAGGTGCGCTAATCAACCCAACGCCACCGCGTCACACTTCCCCCACAGCAGTTTCTGGATGCCCTTGTGTGTACAAGGAAGAGAGTCCGCGATGTTTCTCCCGCCTCCATGCACGCGGCTCCGATTCAGTCTGCCACGTGCGTCCTCATCCATCCCGGGTTTTCGGCACCAGGTGCGCTATTCAACTCTGATCAGCACCGCGGCTCCCAACGCCACCGCGTCACAGTGTATTTAATAGTGCATTACGGTACATTATGATTTGAAACCTGAGTGAGATTGTAACCAGCAATGAATGTCTATGTACATTAACTGAGGTTTATGGCAAGTGTTAAGAGTTATGAATTTTTATAAAGCTTTATGGGTGTGTTTATAATGCATTATGAATACCGGGTTCAAAGAAAGTGTTTCCTAAAAGGTTATATTGTAATGCATTGTCACATTATGATATGAAGCCTTATGGCATATTCTTACAACACCTTATGAGTTTGATTATAAATGTCTGAGTTTATGTACTTTAAAAAAGGCCTATGACAGGAGTTAGAAAGCACCCCTAGCCAATCCCACCACTCTCTTGTCACAAATATGATTAATGATTTATATATCTTTTCTTTTTGGTAGAAAAGGGGGGATGATTTCGAAACCGTTTCATTCTGGTTGGCGAATACCTGTCGTTTTCTCCATTGCCTGAAACAATACAGTGGAGACGAGGTACACACACACACACACACATTTATATTCAATCTTTATTTTATACATATTTCTCCATCATCTCTCACTTAGTGAACACTCACTAATCCTCCCACCTTCCTCTCTCCATCATCTTGCTTTGTCTCTCTGTACTATTTTCTTTCTCCAACTTTCTTGCTTCTCCAGCAATTTATGAAGTTTAACTCTACGAAACAGAACGATCATTGTTTGTCCAACTTCGACCTGGCGGAATATCGACAGGTTCTTAGTGATTTGGCCATACAGATCTATCAGCAGCTAATTAAGTGTATGGAGAACATACTGCAGCCCATGATCGGTGAGTGCACACACATACACCCTAGAAGTGTAACAGTACATGGTACACACTCAGTGTGTATGTGTATAGATGTGTGTGTTTCACTGGGTTAAATGTGGAGGTCCAGTTCATCTGAGAGTAAGCACTGTAGGCAAATGAATCAATTTATCACAGTATATCTTCATATAGATTTATTCCTTGTTGATGCATGTGTTTAGTGTCAGGGATGCTGGAGCATGAGACCATCCAGGGCGTGTCCGGGGCAAAGCCGACGGGTCTGAGGAAAAGGACGTCCAGTGTAGCTGATGAAGGCTTCACCCTAGACTTGATCATCCGCCAGCTCAGCTCCTTTCACAACATCATGTGTCAGCACGGCAATGACCCAGAGCTCATCAAGCAGGTCGTCAAGCAGCAGTTCTACATCATCGGCGCTGTCACACTCAACAACCTACTGCTCTGCAAGGACATGTGTTCCTGGAGCAAGGGGATGCAGATCAGGTAAATAATACTAATCTGTATTATAAAACAGGTCTTTACAGTCCTTAAATTCGATTGGCAGAACCATTTGTCCAGCCGTGACATTATTGACAATAATGCACAACTCTGATCGCTTTGTATCAATGCATGACATACATTCATTAACTTTCACTTAATCCTGTACTTGGGACATGAGTTGCAGAATGGTTCATTCAGTGGGAATGTTTTGGCTGCTGGGCAGATACACCAAGGACAGGGTGCGAGGAAACTCGCAATAAATAGGGCAATTTAGTCAATTCACCTAGAAGCCATGTTTTTGGACTGTGGGAGGAAACTGGAAATCCTGTAAACACCCATGCAAGCACAGGGAGAACATTTAACTATTATTTTATAAACTGTGCTTTGTAATTTGGTCATTAGATGGCAGTACTTTGTTGTTAGAGAAACCAGAAACCTGTTACTCTGGGATCAGCATTTACTTAAAAACCAGAAAAACATTTAATTAATGTAATTGATTTTGCTTTCAATAAACACATTTATGAATTTATGAATTGAACCTTGTTTTTTTTATAGTATGTTTGTAACAGAAAAAAGGTTACATATAAAAGGAATAACACACTCAAGGCTTTGAGTCATGCCTAACACCACATCTTTCCCGTGATTTATTTATAACGGTGCATGCCGCCATCTGCCTTATTGTTTTAGTAAACCTGGTCATGTGATCAGAGGCTGTGGTATGCACATCAGGTGATTGAATGAGTATGGTCATCTAATTGTCTGTGTTTGTGTGTTACAGGTATAATGTGAGTCAGTTGGAGGAGTGGTTGAGGGAGAAGAACCTGATGGTGTCTGGAGCAAAGGAATCTCTGGAGCCTCTTATTCAGGCTGCTCAGTTACTGCAGGTCAAGAAGAAGACGGACGAAGATGCTGAGGCCATTTGCTCCATGTGTAACTCTCTAAGTACTGCTCAGGTACCCAAATTATATACACAAAATTGGCGGGCCGTGCATTTCACACCCAGGTTTTCAGTTATTATCCAACTGAATTAAAATGGAAAAGTTGAAAAAACTGAAGTTGAATAAAAAATGGCGGCTTTGCAGATAGCCGCCCTAGGAGTCATCCAGCCTCAAATGTTTTCCCTGTCCCATGTACTAATATATGCCACTAATGAAAGGTGACATCAGCAACCTCTTCCATTTTATCAGGCTGTATCCATACGTATGGCCCACCTTGTACATGATCTCTGCTGACTAACTGAATCAGTCCTCCTGTGTTCCTTTAACTGAACCGCTTTAACTCTAAATCTCTCACTACATCTTCCTGTATCACTCCGTAATGGTAATATTTTGTCCTGTCTTTCACTTCTTTACATATCTCACCACATCTCTTCCTGTTTACTTTTCTCTCACCTTCTCACATCGTGCTTATTGTCGTGCTTATCGTTTGCTTATGTTTTGTCGCTGTCTTTGAGGCTTATTCTGTGTTTTCACTATGATTCTTGCTTTCTCCTGAGCAGATTGTAAAGGTGTTGAACTTGTACACACCAGTCAATGCATTTGAAGAACGAGTGTCTGTAGCGTTCATAAGAACCATACAGGTGAGGGCCTTCCATACGCACTTAACTCTATCTACATTTTGTATGCAAAGGATGTACCAAAGTTTGGGCACGCTCCCTTTTTGCTTCCGTTTAATCAGTTCTACTTAACATAAAGATGGACTTTGTAGTTCCACAAAGTCAGTTTGTGGATTACAGCAGATATTGTTAATCCCCATTACTCTTTTAAGTACCACTTTACTTAAATCTGGTATTCATAATGCATTATTAACACATTTATAATGCTTTGTAACATTTGTCATTAGCCATTTGTCATAAGTTAATGTACACAGATGTTTATAATCATATGTTATAAACATAAAGTGCTTTAACAAAATTACATTAGGTTTTTATAACACTGTGACATCATGCATTATAATAAACTTTGGATTTTTTTAGACAATCTTACTTAAAACTAAATAATTTTACTGTACCTTAAATATGTGAAGATCATATACATTAAATTATGATTGTCACTGGGGTTTTTAAATGAAGAAACAGCAGCGCTGCTGCCCTAAAACTCGTTCATTGCATCAGTCTTACTGCAGAACTGACAATAAAAAATACACTACTTAAATTATGATCTGTGGTGGTTCTGACAAATAGAGAACAGAGAACCGATGGCCTACAGTCTATAATTGTTAAACCACAGTTCATCTATTTGGTAAATAGAGGAACTAGAATATTGAGCAAGAAGTAGAGGGGGGAGGTGTCCATACTTTTGACCGGTATTGTACTTATTTATCATTTATTGGTAAGTGTTCTATAATGCTGCTCAGATCGATACCAAGTTCTCTTTCTCTGTTTCAGAATCGTCTACGGGACCGTAAGGAATCTCCTCAGCTTCTTCTTGACACCAAGATGATCTATCCCGTCACATTTCCATTCAATCCATCCCCCCTCACCCTTGACACCATCCAAATTCCAAGCAGCCTCAACCTTTCCTTCCTGACACCTGTTTAGACCCTGCGATCATTTTTGCATGGCCACCTCATATCACGCAAGGGGAAAAATACAGACTCTATATCACATGCATATGCTCCCATACTTGTGAATACTGATTCCACCACTATCCATCATACAGCACTGGAAAAGGTTGACAATGTCATGGGTTTGTGATGGGAATGTATCATATTAGTAAAGAATAAAGGGGCTTTATGAGTTCACAGTGCTCAGTGCTCGTGTCTTTATGCTGGTATAATTCTATTTCCATTACAGCTGTACAGAGTGAATAGGTATTTAAGATTAATGCATAACGCTGAGATTTTATTTATTGCTCTAGCTTTAGGCTGTTCAATGAGGTGTCTTCAGGTTTTCATTCTGGTCAGGAACATGGAGAAATACAACATATAGTTAAATATTTACATCCACGTGTGATGCATAAAGTAGTCACTAAGGAAATTTACTGTCTCTGTGATGTAGGCGTTTTTGTTGAAAGGCCATGTGCCTGTAGTTTTAACTAGTATCTCATGTGATGACGATGGTAATGATGATGATGTAACCTGCACTGTTCTGCAGGTAAGACGTAAACCATGATTAAGAGATCACTGATAATTGTAACCCCCATCTACTGTACTTTATATTTTAAGAGTGATGCTATCAAGGAAAGTCCGTCTTCGTGGTCCTGCATTAAGTTTTCAGATTTAAGTAATGGTTTAAGTAATCAGGCTAAGCAGCGACTGAATTTATAAAGAGACAAAGGATGTATAATGTATTCATGCCAGCACGCTCACTGAAATTGTCTTGTGATAAACCCTAAACTTCATCACTTAAGAGTTTTGACTCTAGTTTAAACTAGAGGTTTTCGAATTATCAAATCTAAATCCTCTTACTAACAAATAGGTGGAACAGTTTGTGTGTACACAGTTTATTTCTAAGTGCCAGCATTCACTACAGTTGTGATTCATCACTTCAGGTCTGCAGGACCATTTGTTTGGTATCCTTGGGGTCGTCTTGTGCATTGTTCAATATCTATGGGGTTTCGCTGGATCTCATTGTATGAAATACTGAATGTTTAAATGTTAGTTATCAGTATTTTTTTCTGCACTCATGCTAATAAAGCCTTACTTTGAAATGTTGCGTCCCATTCTTTGTTTCTCATGTGGATCCTGATGACCCTGATCTTTTTTTTTGCTTGGTATTATAAGACTATTTGGTAATTTATTAGAACAACACTTTTATATGATGCTAAAGAGAAATCCTCCACATTTATCTGTGCAGTAAAAAACACACATATATACCCACCAAGCAACGAGAGCATGTGCCTGGGGAATGGAATCCCTGAATACACCACCCAGGAAGCAATTAGGGTTTGGTACCTTGCCAAAGTACAGTTTAGAGTACAGTCCTGGGAGCATCTGCCAAGCACCCAAAACATTCTTCCCTGGATGGACATGGAAAAACCCATCCATGACCCTTTTAGAGGATTAAGTGGAAGAAAGTGAGATAGGATCTTCAAAAGTTAAGCAAAAAATAAAATTTATGTACATGTGGAGGTTGAACCTTCAGAAGCCAGGCCCAGAGTGCCATCTCGGGGCTTTTAGTATGACAAACAGTGACAGACCCCCGTTTCTTAATCTGAACAGAGTGGGGCTAACACATAGAGCAGCATCCCTGGCCAAGGGTGAGCCAGAGCATCGAACCAGAGAGGCAAGCTTTTTTCCATATTGAGAAATATATAGGCCAATGGGTGCTTGTCCATGAGGCATAGAGATAGACACGGCGCAGCTAAAGCTCTGCCACAGAATTTTCACTACGTGGGTCTGGAGGCCCAACTGCCCGTACAGTGGGTTGCCCCGTGTCAGCATGTTCGTGCCCGTGTTCACTAATAGGCAATGAGGGCTGAAACCAGAGCCAACAGAGAAACGGGACGTTTCGAGATGGGACTAGACTGCTCTTGGCAAGATTGACTCTGAAACCAAACGATGCAAGATGGGACACAAGGGTGTGTGTGTCCCTCAGCATTTTCTGTCTGGAGTCAGCTATTACAAGTCAATCTTCTATGTACGTCCGGATCCTCAGCCTCGGTAGTCTTAGGAGGGCGAGTGCCATTTCCACACATAAGCAGAACACCCATGGGCTTGAGGAGAGCCTGAAGGGTAGAAATTTGTACTCGTAACACACAGTGTCGTATGCAAAACCTAGAAAGTTTCTGTGTTGGGGGGGGGGGGATTGTAAAAAGCTGATTTGGAAGAACGCATCTTTGAGACTGACTGATGTCAACTAGTCGTTCTGACAAATAGACCAAGAGAGTATGTTGAGCATTCATTCATTCATTCATTATCTTCCGCTTATTCCTCTATGAGGGTTGCGGGGGGGTTCCCCATGTCCATCGAGGAGAGAACGTCTCAGGCGCTGGGAAGATACACCCAGGACAGGACGCCAATCCATCGCTGGGTACACATCCATTCACACAGTCACACACACATACACACACTATACAGGGCAATTTAGAGCATTCAATTTACCTTCATGTTTTTGGGAGGAAACCGGAGAACCCGGAGGAAACCCACGCAGACACGGGGAGAACATGCAAACTCCACCCAGGTGGGGATTCAAACCGGGAATCCCCAGCGTTAAGAGGCGAATGTGCTAACCAGTAAGCCACCGTGCGGCCCAAAACAAGTTCAAGTGCATTTAATTATAGAGTAAATGAACAATACATGATCTCAAAACAGCTTTACAGTGTTCTAAGCTTGAACCTTCAAAGAGCAAGCCAAAGTGACGATGGCAAGAGAAAAACTCTCTTCTTATGTTGATGTTTTTAGATAAACAGGTGACAATACATCATTAAAAAAGTGTAAGTGTGTGTCTGCACTGTAATGGACTGCAGCTAGAAGTGCATTTTCTGAGTGCACAAAATAAATGACTGTTGTAATGAAATAGGATCGGGTAATCTAACCTGATGAGGACGTTCTTTTTCTTGCGCACGGCTTGCCTGAGCGGCTCTCTCAAAGTGACCTGGGCGAAGTCCTGCAGCGCGGAATAGATGGTGTTTCTGATAGCCTGGTTAAAGACGCTCTCCATTCGACCCATCAGAACCTGCAGCCCCTTGATCATGGCAATAACCTCCACCAAGGCAAACTTCTCCTCACTGGTGTAGTTATATCTCGTAGCCCGTTCGTACTCCTCCGCTGTGCCGGGACAGTCTTTGTTACAGAACTTGTCAGTGGGATGCACGAGTTTCCACGAGTACTAAACAAGAAAAAGTTAAAGACAAAATTAACCGGACATATTACTAAAAAAACTGTATACATGAGAAAAACTGTATACAAGCAGACATATACGGTACAAGTCAAAAGTTTGACAACCAATTCTACCCACTTATTGTCCACGATATCAGTTATACATTTATTGTAAGGGCTGAGGACTTTTCAGTTTTGTTTTAAGGTTGTTCCCGGTCTTGTCCTGTCTGCGCCTCTCATTTGTTA
>JAOUQT010017329.1:0-11928 GCA_025769995.1 Xyliphius kryptos | reverse complement strand
AACTCCCGAGTTTCTCCACAATTAGGAATGGTCTGTATGGTGTGCGGATGAACTGTGTGGACCCTTTCTCTCTAAGGGTTTGTCTAAACACCCACATTTGTCTGGCCTCTTCCCTCCTTTCCTTGGTGTTCCTGATCCCTCTCTT
Source organism: Xyliphius kryptos (assembly GCA_025769995.1). NCBI lineage: Eukaryota > Metazoa > Chordata > Actinopteri > Siluriformes > Aspredinidae > Xyliphius > Xyliphius kryptos. Next base: position 11,783 of record JAOUQT010017329.1, on the reverse strand, counting down.
TTTTGAGGGAGACTATGGCAGGTATTGCTGCTACCTGAAATCCTGTTCTATGAACTCTTCTTCTATGTTTCTACTGGGCACTTCCTGTAACACCACGCTGAATTTAGCAGTGTCGCAGCATTATGGTGTCTTAGTACGCCCGGAAACACAAGTACTGATCATTATCACCTGAAATAACTATTTAAGTTGAATTTATGTTTCGGTTCATGCTGGTGTATTGTCTATGACTTTCTGGTAAGGACTTCATGGTGATGTTTAGTTTACAACTCATGGTTGTGTTTCCTATGATTGAACATCATGTTATTGTTATTTTAAGTTATTGCACAAAATTTTGTTTTTCTGTTATCTTTATTTAAATAAAATATATATTTATCATTATCCTCATTCTGTGTCATTTTATTGCCCATGGTGCATATCGTGACAGTGAAATCAAGCAATGAGTAAAATATTTTATAAAAATGGAATTTTAATGAAATTTTAAATTTTGTAAGTGATGCTTATTTAGACTGTGTATGCATGTGCCTAATCAACTATTGCCAGTAAGCCACTACATTTGTAAACTTCCTGTAGTGCACAGGCTAAGTAAGTGGCCCAAATCTGGACATAGGCATGATTAGTGTATTATATGCCACTGCTTGTGTAGAGGTAATGCATTTATCAATAACTGCTTTACAGAATGTGTCCCTGTATCCTCAACAAACATCTGTGCCTAATTTAAAAGTCTAGTAAAAATCTCCCACAACTATAGACCAGTGGAATTTTTTAATCGGAAAGCTTTCACAGAATAATGTTGTTACTACAACTACAAATAAATAAACAAATCTGGTAACTGGGTAGTACTGGGACTGGAACCACCAACGTTCTTAACAGTTTCCCCCAGTGTCCTGAAAGAGTACTCTCCCAACAGCGGGGAAGTTCATCCAAATATGCTCATGTGTACAAACACTTTTGTCCTAGGTTTATAAATAAGAGTATGACAACATTTGCTGACGTTAACTAGGCACAGAGATTGGGATTTAAAGAAAAATGTAAAATAAATATTAAAAAGAGAGTTTGGAATCTTCAAACCCAGGAAGCCATGATTTCAGTAAAAGTGCGCTAACCTGTGGTGCTACACATGTGGTGAAGTGCACACTGACTGCTGAGTTTAAAAGGAAAGGGAAATAAAGTCAAACAAAAGATAAATATTGCGCCGTTCATACAAACACGATTCCAAAAATGTTGGGACAAATTACAAACTGTAAATAAAATATAATGCAAAAATTTATTAATTTCAAAAACTGAAGTGGTCTTTCTGATAGAATATAAACTACATATCAAATGTCAAAAGTGAGTCATTTTGAAATTTCATGCAAAATATAGGGTCATTTGAAATTTCGTGACAGCAACACATCTCAACAAGATTGGTATGGGGCAATAAAAGGCTGAAAAAGTTAAAGGTAAAAACAATTGCAACTTATTAGGTCAATTGTAAATTAAAATGACTGATAATAAAAAGAGAATCTTGAAGTGCCAGGGGGGATGCCTGCTCCACCAATCCCCCTAATTCTGCGCCACAAATAGTGGGGTGATACCAGAAAGAAGTTCAACAGTGTAAAATCTTTGAACATCTTATCATCTACTGTGCATAATATCGTCAAAAAAATCTGGAAGAATCTCTGTGCATAAAGGTCGAGGCCAGAAAACCATACTGGATGCCCGTGATCTTCGGATCCTTAAACGGCACTTTATCAAAACAGGCATGCTTCTGTATTGGAAATCACAAATTGTGCTCAGGAATATTTTCAGCGAACATTATCTGTGAACACAATTCACCATGCTATCTTCCGTTGCCAGATAAAACTCTCAAAGGAAAAGCTGTATCTAAAAAAATACAAAAGCGCAGACATCTTCTCTGGGCCAAGGCTCATTTAAAATAGACTGTGGCAAAGTGGAAAACTGTTCTGTGGTCAGACAAATCAAGATTTTAAGTTCTTTATGAAAATCAGTGTCATTAGGACAAAAGAGGCGAAGTATGAGCCACATTGTTATCAGCATTCCGTTTAGAAGCCTGCATCTCTAATGGTATCTTTACTGGCATTTAGGTGGAGATTATTATCCTGGCACCATTTCTCCAGGGTTTTTATCTCTTCCAGGTAGGCCTTCTCGTTGTTTCCTGAGATCAGGCCCACCACAACTGTATTGTCAGCAAACTTGATGATGTTGGTAGAGCAGGAAGTGGCTTTGCAGTCTGAGGTGTACAGCGAGTACAGTAGAGGGCTAAAGACACAGCCCTGAGGGGCTCCGGTAGTGGGGGTGGGTGAGACATGCTTGCCTACCCGAACTGTTTGTGAGGAAGTTGGAGATTGATGGATGTTGATGGAGTCACAGATGGATGGATAAAGACCTAGATCTTCCAGCTTCATGGTGAGTCTTGAGGGAATAATAGTGTTAAATGCTGAACTGTAGTCCACAAACAGCATTTTAACATAATTACCCCTTCCATCATCCAGATGTGTGGATTTCTTTGTTTTCTAAAACTTAACATGTGCAGAAGAAAAGAGCTTCCTTAATGAACTCTTGGGCTGATCAATATTTTCACTTGTAATAAAAATAGGAAAGTTATCCAATAAAGAGCAACTGTTTGATACTGTGTGGGGAAATAACATCATTAAATAATCTAATTACAGAGCCCATCATTTGGAGAGGGTAGGAAATACTTACACATGAGAGTCACAATTACTTATAGTATTTGAGTCAGAGTAGGGGCTGCAGGAAATTTTCAGCAGCACTTCATAGCTACTGAACAGTGGATAGATCATACTAGATTACAGTAGAATCTCCTCTTGTTGTCTCTCAGTGCAATTTGACATTGTAAATGCTTTCTACAGGTGAGTACAAGTCAGGGAAAAGGTGATGTGAGGTTGAGTGCACTGAGAAAAAGGTAAATAAGTAATAAAATGAACAATCACTGAGAACAGAGTGCACTCAGGAAAAGGGAAGTGGATGCTAGTCATTAGTGAAAGGTGTTCTTGGGAACAGACTTTGGAGCAAGACTTGCTGAAATGTTGGATTCGCTGTTAATGGCCAACTGGACATTGGACAAATAAAAGCAATAAGACAGAGTGAGATATATGGTGTTTTGCTGATTTCAAGTGCCATATACGACCAGTGTACTGGATATAATACTCTTACACCAGTTTTCTGGCCATCAGTTCTTCTTACTTATCTTGTAGTTTGGCATGTTGGGTGGATGGTTCTTGAAAATAAAGCAATGTGATGTCTTTTCACTGGAGACGCTTGAAATTGGCATAGTAACATTTTAAGCACTGGTACTGAATAATGGTCTATTCAGACTTTTAAACATGGGATGGCCAGGTGTTGGCCAAGCGGGAACAGACCATGGTAGAAATCTTTTCACTTAAAGTGGTTTAGTCATTTTTTAAAAAGAAGCTTGAACAATATCCATTTCTTTTTACAATTTTCAATGAAACTTGGCACGAATAGAGTTCAACAAACACTCTCATTACACTTCCTTAAATTCTGTCATGTCACCCATGATTGTATTAATGTAGTATTAATGACTATTTGCTGTCCTGAATACCTTGTAGACTTGAGATCTTCAACAACTTCCACAGGCACGTGTTTACAAAATCCAGAATAAAACTTTCTTTATCTTTCTTCGCTGAACATCCATATGTGGCTTCTGGCCAGACCAAGTCTTTCATTAGTTGTAGCTTGGTGATGGTGCTAATAGATTTGTTTTTCTATATATTTATTAATTTGACAATCACTACCAAGTCATTTTTGACTTCACTTCACCTGCACAATCCGCAGCAATTGTTTGTATATATCCTAAATATGTACGAGTCCTGTATGATTTCCCGTATGTTTATGAAGTCATCATTCATTCTTCTCACACACACCTGTCTCAATATGGATCTAACCAAATAGTAATGGTAACTTATGTAGAAATTCTCTATGTTCATATTAGTCCCAGTCACATTACTTATGTATATTTATTTACTATGCTCCTTGTCCAAGGATATTAATGAAACAAGCAACCGGGATAACCTTAGCCTTGAAAGGATCATCCTGAAAATTCCATTCAAATACTTGGTGAAAATTCACATGGAGTGGACTGCTGCTGGAGTCAGTGCTTTAAGAGCCACTACACACAGACGTATCCAGGACATGGTCTACAACTGTCACATTCCTTGTGTCAAGCCACTCATGAACAAGAGACAACGCCAGAAGCATCTTACCTAGGCAAGGAAAAAACCCCATAGGGTATTTTCAGGAGGTTTAATAGTTTAATTATATCTCTGTCCACTTTTTTTCGAGATAATTATCATGATATCCAAAATATCACTCATTCAACTAGTCGTTTGATTTTCAACCAATGACTCTTCACATATTTGACGTGAGCTTCAGTACAGTCATAAGTTTAAGGGGTTTAAGTATCTCAGCCTTTGAGCTATGTGTTTGTGTTGCCTTGCTTTAATAAAAAGAGCAATTTCTGCACCCTGTGTTTCCATGTCTTCGCTAATTCACCTTACATTGGTGTCAGAAGTGGGATTTGCTCTCCAAAACAACATGGAAACAATCCTGGAAGAAAGTTTCTTCAGGCAGAGCTGAGCAATCTCTGCCATCAGGAACGGGTGAAAAAAGATGACCTACCGGAATGCCAGACTGGATGAGCAAACTGTAGCGGTGTGAGATGGTGGAAGAAAAGCATGCAGCGACAAGACAGGAGAAAAAACAGTGGAAGCAAACACAACTGCCCCGGCGACACACACTGTCACTGCGGTAGCCGCAGGAGGCCGGAGGACAGCGGCTGGTGAGGTGACCGGATTTGCGGCGCTCCCGAAGACATCACAAAGACAACTGCAGCTGCTCGGCTACAAAGGAGAGGCTTATTGGAAGGCATACCAAGCTCAGCTGGAGATCATGGCGGCGCACACTCACTGGAAACCCTGCGAAACAGGAGTTCATCTCTCCCTTGCGTTACAAGGGGAGGCTCTGTGAGTACTGGTGGAATTACCGTCTGAGTGTCAGGGCAATCTGAAAACGGAACTGAAACGGAAATAGGGTAATAAGTGATTTAGGGAGTTAAAGTATCTCAGCCATTGAGTTGTGTGTGTCTTGGCTTGCTTTAATAAAAAGAGTAATTTCTGCATGCTGTGTTTTCGTGTCTTCGCTAATGCACATCACAATATTATTATTATTATTAATATTATTGTTAGTAGTAGTAGTAGTAGAAGTAGTAATAGTAATGGTAGCATTGTTTGTTAAGCTAGTTGTTTTATGGTAGATATAGTAGTAGTAGTATTAGTGTGAATAGCTATAGTAGTAATATCACCACTAGTACATATTTATTGTTTTCCACTGTATGACTGCTTGTAATGTTTGTCAGCATCAATATAAAGAACCATAGGTGTAGAGGAAAATAGAGATAAAGAAATAAATACATGAGACTGGGCAACATGACCATGGCAAAAATGTAACAAATTGGTTCTGTGCTAAGGATTTTTATGAAGGAAGAACAACCACAAAGAAGCAATAAAAAGAAAATGCCTGCAAAAACTACCCGAGACTTAATGGCTTGCCTCAAGGCACTGTGCATCCTGTATCACTGTAGCAAAGCATGCTACATTTCATTGTGTAGCACAGTGATACTTTTTAAAGTGCCTTGATATAGGATTTCAAATAGTTAATTGGAAGTTGCCACCAAAAATCTATCATTGTCATATTCTGATCAATAGACTTTTATCACCGTTCTTCACATCATTTTCCACTTCAGCTCTTTCAACACTTTACACTTATTTTTCCATTTGATTAAACTGGCCTCTAGCAAAACTCTCACAGAGTTACTAGAAATATAATCTGCTTAGATGCTTTGGGACAGAAAGTCTATTCACCTGCTTTAACACCTTTACTTCAGACTCAACCTGTCTGTAAGAGGAAGACTGGACCAGATCTGGCCCATCTGTATATGTTTGTAAAAGGTGCAGTGGTTTAAAAAAGAAACAGGTCATTATGATGTTGTAAACTGTATCAAGTTAATATGAAAACATTTACATGTGTTTTTATGCAGGCTTCTAAGTTAACAAGTGCATTTTGGGTAATTTTTTAGCATTGATTATATATAACAACAGGGATCCTGGACATGTTACATAAACACATCATCAACATTGATCTAAGTTGTTTTATCTAGATTATTGTTCATCCACTCATCACTTTGTCAAAAAAGCTGTCCCACATGCTACGTGGGCATACCCTTGTTGATGAATCATCTATTATTTATACACAAGTGATCACTATATGCAAGTGCTGAGTGGCAGGGTGTTGCTGTCAAATGTTTTAATCAACTGCATTGTAGACACTGAAATAAAGACAATGCGGGATACTAGAAATACACCTCCTTGATGTAAGGCAGCAATGTGACCCACTGTGCAGATAGATAGATAGATAGATAGATAGATAGATAGATAGATAGATAGATAGATAGATAGATAGATAGATAGATAGATTAGCATTGTCTGTCATTATGCACAGCTACGTTGCTGGCTAGATTTTGTGTCTAAAACCTTGCATGAAATTAGCAAACAATCTTGACAACTCTAAATTAATAATGAATGCCACTAGCAACTAAGGGTAAGTAAAGCAGATCATGTGATTTTCATGTCAAAGCATTCCTTCAACCGCTGTCAATAAACAAGAGGTCCAGCCAATTTGACAGTTCCTCCAATCATCAAGTAGAAGCCAAGCGTCTAGTCCCCCCTCTGCCCATATACTTTCAGAGAAGCCGAGCTTTAAGTGGTATCTTTGGAGTATTAAAATGCAGTAAAAAATAAAAGCCCCACTGAACTGCATGCAAAGCAGCTTTTTTGTGGAATGCATCACCATGTGCACATTTAAATTATTTGTAACACAGAATGGTCAAAAGTCTCAAGCGTGACAAAACACTGTGAAGATGACTTACTGTTAGGGTTGCCACTTCTGAGTAATAAAAAATGGGACACCGGGACACTGAGGGGGTAGGGTGTATTTAGGGGTGGGTTTTTTGAAGAGGGGTGTGTTGGGGCAGTTTTTTTGGGGGTTTTCTTATTACTAATTATGTTGGGGACAAAAAATGGTACAAACCATTTTTTTATTTCAAGCACATTTTGCAAGGGCATGTGACTAACCTGGCTGTTTTCAGACACACTCCCTGTATCTGACACACACATACTACTGCAGCCGTTACTCATTCAGCAAACTTCTCTTTTTTTCGTCCATTCTGCGTTGAATGTGGTGTATCAAAAGCTAAATATTGTATGTTTTTATAATCTAGTCAGCCTTCTGTACCTCACACTAATTCTTGCTCTGACACTGTCCATTGCCTGTATGCACATCTTCATGTGGACAGTAGTTGAAAGTTAAGGTAAATTTCATTTAGTATACCGAGTTCTTAAATGTAGTACACTTGAATTTTTGTCTCACCGTGTTTTGAATGACGTGATGCTACCTGTGTTTGCTTCATAAGCAAAAAGAGATATATCTCTCTCCGCATTAGAGTAACCTGATTTATAAAGCAAGCATTTAATAGAACTCTCATTATTTAGACATCTGTTACATGTTAAAAAAAAACATGTAGCTTAAGTGTTCCGGCAGATATAATACATTTTCCTGGACTGACTATTTAAAAGAAGACAATCCCGGGAAATATTTGGCAATCCTACTTGCTGTCTGCACTAGCAAATATAAATATATAGATGTGTGTACTGATATTTCTACATTCTATAATAATAGCATTGTACCTCTCGTTTCTGTGTTGAAACACAAAGCGAATAGGAAAGCAAGTGAGTAAGTAAACAAGAGTTAGAAGAGTATACAGTAGAGTCAAACATAAAGTGAAATGTGCCCTGAACTACACTAAGCCCAGTCACAGGTACATGTGTAATGAAGCACTGGACACCAAAGAGAAATGAAACAAATTGGCTCCCAAGGGAGACAAAGTGGTGTTTAGAGACAAACAACTCTATGTTATAGAGTACTAGTACAAAAAGAAAGATTATATACCGTAAATATAAGAGTGGACAGGAGGGAACAGAAGCCGTATATGAATATAGAAGCAGTATAGGAAGTATAAGCCTATCAGTGTTTTTAACAAAATACAGTTAAATATATTAAGGTTTAATGTCATTAACAGGTTTTACAAGCTTTCAGCTAAATTTGTTTCTCAACTACAGGGGTTAGACAATGAAATGACTTGTATGTGTCATTCTCAAGACGAATTGACGCTGTATTGGCCGCAAAAGTAGGCCCTACACCATACTAATAAATTTTTGTGGTTTAAACCAGGTGTTTCAGTTTCATTGTCTAACCCTTGTAGATGATGTATACTCAGTGCTGTATCCAATGTTATAGGATTTGCAGAGTTTTTAGCATAAATGACTACAGTTTTGCAGGTTTTCACATCTGTCAGCATGTAATAACTTTAAGCTTTTCTATAGTAATGCAGAACATTATTACCTCATATAGAATATAGTGAATTAAGCATCAAAACATTTCTTGAGATATGGACAATTTGGTGTGCATCTAAAGAATGTCAAAGTGAGGCAGGTTGTAAAATTTTGAGAATTTACTTCACGTTATTGACTAATTAATTGTATTGTATTTTGCTTTACCATTGTATTTTTCTATCACATGCTTAACTATACAAAGTTTCATGTGGATTAGTAAAGTCTAATATGATCATCGACCAATAACAATGTCTATTTACGTAGCATGTGGTCAGCATTTAAACCCCCCTCTAACATCTGCTTGCTCCTGTGTGGTATTTACATTTACATGTCTGACCGGTAGGTACCTCCTCTGATTCCGTTTTGGTCTGTGAATGTTTATCCCTAAACAATTCTCTAACTAAAAAAATGAATGGCTGATGTGACAGACATGTGTGTTGTTTTTCATATGGGGCAAAATGCCCAAAATGCCATGTGTTGTTTATACCCAAAATAGGTTTTGTGATTTAAAGTTCAACACCTTTGACATTTGCTGTTGAGCTGGCATCAGTTGCATTGTGCTCACCAGGTGTGTTTATAAGATATCAGTAGTGTTTGTTAGTAATGTAAGTAATGTAGGCACTAGATTACAAAGGTACCAAACAGTATTGGAAAGTACAATTTGCCTGGTTGGTCACCAGTGTATAACTTGCATGTGCAAAATATGCATTTATTTATCATACAACAGAGTCCTAGGTTGTATTTAAACATTAATCTAAACTTTTTGTAAATATGTTTATACTTTAGTGGACGTCTACATACCTTATTTACTGTGGTGCTTGAATTTGTGTATTTTTCTGCATAAATCTGACCTAAAATCTTTGGTCCTGAAAGTAGATGTAGAGAAACAAATCAAACAAATGAGACAAAATTATCTTTAGAATTTCATATTACTGTAGAAGTTCATTTGAAGGTAAAATTTAAATCAGGTCTTTTCAATCTATGGGATGACAATTATGTGTGACTGAGCAGACCATGCATAGACTGATCTTCAAAACACATAAAGATATATAATGGTATGGACAAATAGTATTTATGGTTACCCCAGAAAAAGAGGTATTTCCTTTACTTCAGCTTTTCTTCAGCTGTAAGAGTTTACAGAACCATCTCTAAAGAGTTTGCATTCCAATCTACACTCTGAGAGATACATGAATACTCTGTAAAGCAACTAAAGGCATTTCTCTTTTTACCGTTAGACTTACTGGCTAACATTAATATTCATGAGTCCACCATTAGAATACTGAACAATAATGGCATGCCTGACTAGGTTGAACAGATAAAGCCCTCTAAGCTTCCAAAGAGAAGCATTTAGGCTAATTAAACAATATATTGTAAATGGATGAGTCCAAAATAGATGAGGCCAAATAGAGAGGATAGAGAGAAAATAATAAAACTGCAGTCCATCATGAATCCTCATCCCATCTGTGAAACATGGTGTTGGTTGTAGTAAGGTATGAACCTATGGGTCTTGCAGCAAGAAAACAACTCTCTCTATCCTCTCTCTTTCTCCCTATCCTCTCTATTTGGCCTCATAAATAAACAATTTATTTTATCAAATAATGGTTACGATTTTTTAATGGCCAAGTCACAGCACTGACCTTAATCTATTAGAAATGTTGGGGAAAGGCCACATTTTTTAATTTCTTTCTCTGCATTTAATCCAGAGCAGAGAATAGAGGAATGTACTAAAATTACCGTAAAAGGTTACCGTAACTGCGGAAAAGAACAGATACTGAAAACAAAGGTTCACATACTTTTGCCACTCACAAATAATGTAATATTGAATATTGCTTCTCAATAAATAAATGTCTTAGTTTATGCAGTATTTTTCGAAAGGTCTGAGGACATTTTAGGTCATAAATAATATAGAAATTAAGAAAATTCTGAAGTATTCACAAATTTCCAAGCACCATTGTAGGATATTTTCAGTTGCTTCTGATGTAAGCGAGAAGCTTTTTCCTCCTTGTTAGAAGCATATATTCTTTCAGTGCACATCCCGAGTGAAGTAAAGTGTCTGACAGCTTGTGTTTTTATAATTTATGACAGGAAATGTTAGCGGACTTTGACAGTGAGATGCGAAAACGGGAGCACGAGTTCAATCTAAGACTGGATGAGTTGCGTAATGTTGTGCTGTCTCATGAGCTCAAGGTAAAACCTAATCAATCATAAAGCTCAAATAGTCTAAAGCTGTGTTTGTTTGTAATGTACTATGTGTTTGTTATGCTAGTGACTGGTTATTTTATAGGTACAGCTTATGAACAAAGAGTTGGATGTCCATGCCAAAGCCCGTAGCGAGGCTGTCGAGGCACTACAGTTGTCTGAGCAAGTCTGTCAACAGGCGCAGAAAGAGCTCATGCACAAAGACTGGGAACTCAAAAACATGTCCACAGTCAAAGACGCAAGGTTCTTAAGCCATGCAGCACATTTGAATTTTTATTATTTCAATTATGCTTCCTCTCATGGCAATTATATGTGATTTTCTAGGATAAAAGAGCTGGAGGAAGAGGTGTCCCAAATGACTGCTAAACATAAAACAGAGGAAGAGGTTAACAACAGGAAGTAATTCATGACAATTTCTTTATTGGGCAATTTAATGGCTTGTATATATATTTCGTTGATACTTTTTAAATATTAGAATAAAAATATGCATGAAGTGTACAGTATGTACCATGCACAAGTCAGTACTCTAACAGGGGTTATGAACTTTTACTGTGATATATGAGTTATAAATAACTTGTGTACTTCAGGTCAGGGCTGTCTGGCTGGTGTGAAGTGTCTATTGCTATGCTCCTGTCGTGTGGCTGCTTACTTTAGGCATGCAGAGTTGGAACACAGGGCCAGGCAAAGAGAAACCACTCTGGAGACCTTGAAAGCGGCTCACTTTTCTGACCTGCAAGAGGAGAAAAAGAAAGCCATACAGATCCAGGTGCAGCTAGACAATCTGGTCTTGGAACAGGAAAGGAGAGAGAAAAGACATGCGGATGAGATGTCACACAGAGAGCAGCAGATCCAAGAGTAAAGTATACAGACACACAGACACACACTAGCACGCTTGAAAATGTCTGCTAAAATGAGAACACAAAAGATGAAATGACCCATTACTGATTTAAACAAAGTGTTGTTTATTGATGGACCGTATTTCCATTGCCAACACTGATCTCAAATATCCACTGTAACAAGACATGATTAGAAGTATACTATTTAAATAATGAAACCATTTCAAACGGGCAAGTTTACTTGTGTGCATTATCTTTCAAA
>JAOUQT010017319.1:0-11928 GCA_025769995.1 Xyliphius kryptos | reverse complement strand
TATTGACTTGCTGCATTAACTCATTCTAACTGTCAATAAAAGCTTTTGTTACTCATAATATGATTGCAATTATATTTTTGTATGTGATAAAAACATCTGACAAACATACATAAAAACCAGAGGGCAGCAGATCATGTGAAAATATAATACTTGTGTCATTCTCAAAACTCTCATTCTCATGAGACGGTGTGTCCCAGCTGATGTAAATGAGCAAGTGATATAACCCTAAAATTCAGGTGGCACACCTCTCGTCATTCTGTGTGGTGATGACGCCATAGACGTCACAGAGATTACAGTATTCCCCCTTCTGAAAGTGGGTAAAGAGGAGGACAGAGAAGAAGATTTGCACTTACCCAGGCGGCACAGTCGACCCCTGGGTCTACTGGAAGGGCGATCCGGGCAGCGAGTGTGAAAGTCCCTGATTAGATCCGGGTCTAAGATGTCTCTGGCTAATACCCAACTCCGCTCCTCTGGTCCGAACCCCTCCCATTCCACAAGGTACTTATTTTTATGCCGACGCGAGTCTAACAACCTCGACACGCGATAAATTGATGGAGTAGTGGACACAGGGTTAGCAAGTTGAGCCTCTGACCAACCTGACTCTAAGTGTCCCGAGATGAATTGTTTTAACAGGAAAACATGGAATACCGTGTGTGCTCTCCAATGAGGGGGCAGCGCCAGTTTGAAAGAGACCCAATTGATCTTTTTCACAATTTTAAAGGGCCCTGTGTTACGTGGAAGCAGCTTGATTGACCCAGAAAAGCATCTTAAATCACATGTGTTTAACCACACGCGATCTTCAATTTGGTACTCGGGCGTGGGGAGACGCCATTGATCCAGTATGCGCAGTATGCGTTGGTGTACTCGTAACCATATTTCCTCGCTGCGACGGAACCATTCATCTACCATTGGGGCATTGGTGGGTTCAGAGCTTCATGGAACGAACGGTGGCTGATATCCCAGAACACATTGGTTTGGTGTCAAGCCCGTGGCAGAGTGGCAAAGGGAGTTTTGTGCAATCTCAACCCAAGGTAGAAACCGTACCCAGTCTGTGGGATTGTTGCACACAAACATGCGAAGGAACTTACCTATCTCTTGAACAGAGCGTTCGCAAAGGCCATTGCTTTCAGGGTGCAATTGAGGGAATATCTGTTAAAAAAGGAGCTCTGCCGTCTGAAATGCAGATGGGAGGCCCTTCAACGGGAAACACTTTAGAAATCGTGAGAAACAATCTATCACTCTGAGCAAGGTGTTAAATCCCTCGGCTACCAGAAGGTCAGTGATGAAATTGAGCTACTCATGCGACCACGGTCGAGCTGGGACAGGAAAGGGCATTAACTCCCCCATGCGACCTACTCTGTGATGATTCGAACAGCACGGTTCCTACTCCCACAGAGGAGGCATCTACCTCCACAAAAAAAATGCTTATTTGGGTCAGGGTAGGCCAAGAGAGGGGCAGTTATAAAACTCGTCTAAAGAGCCTCGAAAGCACCCTTGGCCTCTTTGTTTCAAACCAGAATGCGAGGCTTACCACAAAGTAACGCTGTAAGGGGTGCAATGATGCTGCTGTTTTATAGCGCTGGAAAAAGGAAATTGAGCAAATAACTAACAGCTACAGACCAATTAACACTAAACAGCCACTTTTGCAGCAATACCAAAATAAAAAATAAAATAACAAAGAAGTTATCATCATTAACTGTGCATAACATCATCAAAATATTCAGAGAATTTGGAACAATCACTGTGCGTAAGGGTCAAGGCTATAAAACTCTTCTGGATGCTTATGATCTCTGGACCCTTAAACGTCACTGCACCTCAAACAGGAATGCCACTGTCAAGGAAATAACAGAATGGGCTCAGGAATACTTCCAGAAAGCATTGTCCGTGAACAAAATCCGTCGTGCCATCCACCGTTGCCAGCTGAAATTCTACAGTGCAAAGAGGAAGCCATTTTTAATCAAGCTCCACAAGCTCAGACGTTTGCCCTGGGCCAGGGGTCTTTTAAAATGGAGTGTGGCAAAATGAGAGACTGTTCTGTTGTCAGATGAGTCCTGATTTGAAGTTCCTTATAGAACACTGGGATGCCATGTCATCCAGACCAGCGAGGACAAGGATAACCCATGTTGTTATCAACGCTCCGTTCAGAAGCCTGCATCACTGATGGTATGGGGTTGCATGAGTGCGTGTGGCATGGGCATGTCTGAAAAGGCACCATTAACGCAGAGAATTATGTTCAGGTTTTAGAACAACATATGCTCCCATCTAGACGTCATCTATTTTAGGGAAGACCCTGCATTTTTCAACAAGATAATGCCAGACCACATTTTGCCTCAATCGCAACATCATGGCTACGTAGGAGAAGGAACTGGGTACTGAAATGGCCAGCCTGCAGTCCAGATCTTTCACCTATGGAGAACATTTGGCGCATCATAAAGAGGAAGGTGTTACAAAGAAGGCCCAAGACGATTGAACAGTTAGAGGTCTGTATTAGAACTTTAGAAACTGGTCTCCTCTGTCCCCAGACGTCTGTTGAGTGTTGTAAGAAGAAGGGGGAATGCCACACTGTGGTAAAAATGGCCTTATCCCAACTTTTTTGATGCCATGAAATTTTGAAACAACATATTTTTCCCTTTAAATGATATATTCTCTCAGTTTAAACTTCTGATCTGTGATTTGTGTTCTATTCTGAATAAAAGATTAGATGTTGGCACCTCCACATCATTGTATTTAGTTTTTATTCACAATATGTTAAGTGTGCCAAATTTTTTGGAATTCGGTTTGTAGGATTGCTTGGGTGCTGGGGTCTAACCCATAGCTCCTTTAAGGAAAAGGGGGAAAAACAAATGAAATGATCAGCTGTCTATCACAAAACATACACATACATGCAGTACATTTGTATATTCTTTTAGTTAAAGGGAAAAAATGCACTTTTTTAAAATTCTATGGTTTTACTTTTTTATAAAATCGGGTTAGTAAAGTAATAAGGTACGAGAGGCCGTGCATTATTGTGAATAAATCATATGAAAGAAGTGTTCTTACGCTTAACGCTTAGTGCTGTTACACTTCTTTTCTGTGATTTATTCACTATAATGCACAATCATGAGTGTCTTATAGCTTCAATAAAAGGGTTATAAAATCACTATAATAGATTATATTAAAAAAGCAAAGTTAAATTCATAAATTTGTTTATCAAGCCCATTTTTTTTTAATAAACTTGTCTTCAGCAATGTTATCTAGTCTGGTTTAATATTGTGAATATTGATTGCTGTGTAACAGGATACAGTTCTCTTTGGGAATCGGCTTTTTATATTTATCTGTATTTTGCTGTCATTAAGCTGACCATTAATTTCTGTGTACACCAAAGTTTCTAGAGACAAATGTAAGGACATTTATTGAACAGCTTAAACGTGGGCAAAATGGTTAATGCAATGAGACAATGCTCACAAGCACAACATCAAATTGACAAGAAATTATCTGAAAAAGAAAGGATTAAAGATTTTGGGATGATGTGGTGGAGCTGTGCATACACGAATGTGCAAACCTCAAATAACCGAAACAACGTTTTTAGGAGGACCGGGCCAAAAATTCTTTCAGAATGATGTGAGAGATTTGATAAGGTCATACTGAAGACAATTACTTTAACTTATTGCTGCTAATGTTTGTTCTACAAGTCATTGATTTATGTGGTGGACTTCATTTTTGTTAATAAAATAATGGCTGTGTAATTTGTCATGTGTTGTTCATCTGAGGTTGTATTAATCTAATTTTAAAAGCTTTTCATACACCAGATGTTTTTCATTATTTCTTTTTCATTCAATCGAAATTCCTTTTTTTAATATTTTAAAGAGCTATCCAGATATTCTCATTTGTTTGTATTTGTTTATCCAGACCACCGACATACGTTCCATCACACGCACCACCCGCTGTCCACCCACCTTCCTCCGCAACGCTTCAGGAAGAGGGTGCTCAGCATGGAACGGCGGCGTAAGAAGAAACGCAGGAAAAAGAAGACATCTATGCCACCCTCTGAGGTCACCCCCACCATTCATGAGGTGGATGAAGAGGAGGCAGAGTCAGAGCTTGATGGGCAGGGCCAAGAGACCACACCCCCTGAGACATCCGGAAAGGTAATTAAGTGTGAAGTAGTTTTGAGTGGTTTGACTGAATAAATGAACTATAAGAATTAAGAATAATTCTATATTTAAGTCTTTCCTGTCAAGAACTTTTATAATTTTACAGACATTCCTGTAGTTTTCAGAAGTACCATGTTCTAAGGTTAAATAATGTGCCTGTATATAGTTATGAGTTCACAAATGAAAAAATATCCTTGAATGAAGTAAATGTATCTGAGGCTTGGTAGTTGGCACTTTGGACTCCCAGCGCTGGTGATACAGGTTCGAATCCCAATTTGGGTGGAGTTTTCATGTTCTCCTTGTATCCGCAAGGCTTTCCTCTGGGTTCTCTGGTTTCCTTCCACAGTCCAAAAACATGGATTCAGGGCCTATTGCCTGCTCTTAATTGCCCCTATATAGATTGTGTGCGTGAGTGAGTGCCCAGCGATAGACTGGCACCCTGTCCTGGGTGTATTGCCTTGTGCCTGAAACATTTTTCCCTGGATGCACATGGTATAGGGTGAATGAGTGGATGTTACAATAAAATATATTTTTAAGTTGATTAGTTGTAATTGGGTGGTGGATGATCTTTGAAACTGAAGTGACAATAAAATGGAGATGATCACTGCAAAGTACAATAGAATACAAGAAAAAAATCGAAACTCCTGTTTATTTTGCTTGTGTCCATCCTTTCTCGATAGAAACAGTTGTTGCCACAAATACTATATCCTTTTACAACGAGAGCAAAAAATTCAGTTTTCCCATAACATTATTCCATTAGCACTTTTATTCATGTCTAATTTTTGCAAGCATTAGTTGCTAGTATTATTTAATTATCCCAATTAACAGTTTAGTATTTCAGATACAACATTCTAGATAGTGGATAAGTTGTTGTGAATCCAAATACTGTAATTAAGGTCTGTTTTCTTAAGTCATGCTATAGTTCATAAAATAAGTAAGAAGGAAGGGTAACACATTGTCCTCTCTTAGTTTAGTTTGGGGAGTGAAGAGGTCCTGATATCACCTGTCCTTCTCCCCACTTTCCTCGTGGAAAATGAGATACCTCCAAGTCCAGAGATGCCCGTCACTGGAACCACAGCCGCAAAGGAGCAGGGGATACACACTAAACCAGAAAAAGTGGAAGAGAAGGATGCGGACATTTCAAATAAGTAAGTTACATTGAATATTAATCGTCGGTTGAAGTTTCGTCATTTAAATGTCATTACAGATTTCAAAAATTGTAACACACAATTGTAAGTTGTATGTATTATGTTCTGGTGACATGCCACCTGTAAGATGTCTTCTTAGGTCTGCTATAGAAAACACGTTTTGTGAGTGTATCTTTTAAAGTAGGGATTTGTTTTAGAGTAAGAATTTTTTAGTATATTTGTTCTAGTATATTTGTGCAAGAGCGGCACGGTGGCTTAGTGGTTAGCAAGTTTGCCTCTCAGCGCTGGGGATTCCCGGTTCAAATCCCAATCTGGGTGGAGTTTCCATGTTCTCCCTGTGTCTGCGTGGGTTTCCATCTGTTTCCTCCGACATTCCAAAAACATGAAGATAAATTGAATGCTCTAAATTGCCCTGTATAGTGTGTGTATGTGGATGTGGCTATGTGAAAGAGTATGTACCCAGCGATGGATTGGCGCTCGGTCCTGGGTGTGTCTGCCCAGCGCCTGAGATGTTCTCCCCTGGATGGGCATGGGGAACCCCATGACGACCCTCATAAAGGAATAAGCAGAAGATAATAAATGAATAAATTTTGCGTATTGGGTAAAGTGTGATTAAAGAATATACTGCTTGTTATATGTTAGGACAGGATTTTTAAAGCACAGGATTGGACTTTATTGACAAACTGTGTTAAATCAATTTAGAAACCGGTTCGTTCCGGTCCTCAAATCTGATTCGCTGAGCCATTTTCCAGCCGTGACATTATTGACAATAATGCACATCTCTGACACTTTCCATTCGTATCAATGCATGATATCCAATACTGTTTTGTTCATAAACTACAGTATGCTCTGGAAATTGGCCACTACATGGCAGTATTTGTTAGAGAAACCAGAATCCTGTTACTTAGCATTCAGCTTTTATTTTAAAAACGAACTACATTATGTCGCAACAGACCAGTTTATTAATGATTTTGCTTTAAATAAACGCAATATAGAATCAGACCTTTTTATAAAAGCAATAAGACACCTGGTGTTAAAGCAGTCAGCTCAACTTGAATTTATGTTTTTGGACCAGAAGAAACCAGAATACCCCGCGAAAACACACGCAGATGTGGGGAGAACATGGAAACTCCACCCAGATCGGGATTCGAACCTGAATCCCCAGCGCTGAAAAGCAAACCTGCTAACCACTTAACCGCCGTGCCTCCTAAAAAAATAAATATTCCTTCAAATATAAAAATATACTCATTCGTTTATAATCTTCCGCTTAATCCTCCTCTAACATTTCCAGTGCTGGGCAAATACAACAAGTACAGGGCCAATCCATCCTGGGCACACACTCATTTACACAGACACACACTATATGAGGCAATTTAGAACATTCAATATACCTTGAATCCATGGTTTTAGACTGTGGGAGTAAACAGAGAACCCGGAGGACACCCGCACGGACAAGGGGAGATCATGTACAGAGAGGCTAAGCCAGCGTGCCTCCCAAATAAATGTACCAATTTATTTATTATAATTCTAAGAATTTTTTTTCTGACCAAAAAGTCAATCTCTAGACTTTTTCAATGTGTAAATTAAACACTTAATCTTTTTCTGTCCCCATCTTCTCACTGTCTCTGTCTCTCTCTGTCTGTTCAAACTGACTTGATTATGTTAATAAAGAGCTCTGTCATCATTTAATCATAAAGCCTTTCAAAATTAAAAAGTGATGTAAGAAATGAAACGTACTGATGCTAAAAATCATTTTGTGATTTACCGTATTAAATCTTAATTTCCCTAAAATACCATGGTTTGTGTCATTTGGTTGATTACAATTTATCAAAAATTGGGTGGTCTAATCTTTTTTAACTTTATTCTTTAGAGTGCACAATCACATTTGATCAAAAAATAATTATAACGACTGCATTAATATTCACGAAAGTGTAGGAGTGAGATTAAAAACGATTATATTCAGGAAATCCCCCCGATGTCGTGTGTAAAACTCTCTGAATAAAAGGCCATTATTCACAGTGACTTACAGCTTAATGCATTACTGTTAATGAACGTGCCTGTGTTAATACAATTACAATAAACCAGAAGAAATCTGAATAAATTAAAATAAATGAATGTGTCCATTAAGCACGGCTGCAGATTTAACACATTAAACCAAACAACCTCTTATACCATTTACTGATTAATAAAAAAAAAACCTTCAACAAGCTCAGCAATAATTGCTGCTGTATGTTTATCAGGGATTAGCATCGATTACCAAGAATAACTGTCCACACTTACAGATTCTAGATTGTTTAAATAAAAACAGCTTGTTTAAAAAAAGACCAAAAATTAGATGTGGGGAATATTATCTGCAGAGAGTTCTCAAATTTATTGGCAATCTGGGTAATAAAATGAGTTTCCTCTCTCTGCAAATATGAGATGAAATCTAAGCCATAAATAAATTAAAACTTTATTAATAAAACACAGCCCTTCTTCAAACATAGATTGTCACATACACTAATAAAGATAACAGTAGGCTGATTTTCATAAATCATTGGATCATCCTTATCGGATCAAAAGAGTTATAACAGAGCTGTGAAGAAGCTACTGGA
Organism: Xyliphius kryptos; assembly: GCA_025769995.1. Taxonomy (NCBI): domain Eukaryota; kingdom Metazoa; phylum Chordata; class Actinopteri; order Siluriformes; family Aspredinidae; genus Xyliphius; species Xyliphius kryptos. Next base: position 4,053 of record JAOUQT010017319.1, on the reverse strand, counting down.
AGAGAAACAGTCAGGACAAGACTACATATTACAATCTTTGAGGGAGGGCGTGGTAGCTGAGTGGATAGGGCGTTGAACTGTCAATCAAAAGGTTGTGTGTTCAAATCCCAGCTCCACTGAAGTTACCATTGAGCGTCCTTGAGCAAGGCCCTTAACCCCTATTGCATCAGGGTGCTGCGTCCTGTGTTTTGATCTGAAGCATGTTTTGCAAACAGTAAAATACAACCAATCAAAGGCGGCAGAATTACTGAAGTCCCTTACGTAAGTAAAAAAATACAAGTATATTGTAAAATTATTCCTCAAGTTGAAGATTGATTAAGTATTGCGTCTCGCAACCCTCGCAGAGGATTAAGCGAAAGATAATGAATGAATGTTACAAGAACCCTGTCAAATCCCATGTGACTTTTCAGAATATTTGAATACGAGCAGATTAAAACCCATACATAAACACATATTGTAACTAAAGCAATTTAACTTGACTATAAATAACTACGGATGAGCTGGATACTCGTTTTATATGGATACAGCATTTTTTACGAGTACGAGCATTAAATGATTAAAACTCGTGGAAATCCGTGCTTGTGCTGAAGGAAAATCCTCTTTGGGTGACTTACTGTTTTTACAATCTGAGATTGGCCAGTCAAAGCAAAGTTGGAACACGGGGCTTACATTTGTGATCAAAATATTGAATTTATACTCAAATTTGAAGCTGTTCTGTAAAGTTTTCAAATAAACAATACATACAGCAACTTCGGATCAATCCATATTAATTTGAGACTTGAAATAAATATACCCTTTAAGCCCCGCCCACTTCATGTTAAGCAACAATAACTTAAGGGTTATACCACGCCCAATTTCGGATTAGGCCCGCCCATTCTGAATACAGATACGGATGGTTTAGATGGTTGAACAGATACGAATAGAGATACAGATAGCGCTGCACTCACTCATCTCTATAAATAACTGTAGCCAAAATAAAGTAACAAACTTGTTACAGGTATTTCATTTGGAATGAAGTAAGTAAATGGAAAAAGTATTAAGAAGTTGGGTATTAAGGACTTAAAAAATCTAACCTACAAAAGTATAGTAACGAAATACATTTACTTAGTTACTTACCACCTCTGCAACCAATTAATTTAGATTGTTGGAAAAATTTGTTCCGACATTGTGGCACAAGTTTTCAGATGGATTGAAGGTAAGAGGGGGCAGATCCAGAGACTGTCATGTAGGCCAGAGACAGTACTAAATGTGAGAAGATACAGAAAGCCAATGGAGAGAGATGAGGAATAAAGTACCATGAGTTCACTTAGGCTGATTGAACACGAGTCTGGCTACGGAGTTTCGAACCAATAGTTGAGCTGGAATAAAATGAGGAGTTGGATCAGCAGCTGAGTAGCCTGTTCTGTTGGGAAAGGACTGATTTTCCTGATGTTCTACAGAATTATTCTGCAGGAACGGTCAGTTTTCATGACCTGAGCTGAAAGTTTAAGGTGATTGTCAATTGAGAAACCAACATCAGGAACCGAGTCAGTTGGAGAGATTGTTTAGCCATCAATTTGGACGGTCAGGTCATGATGAATTGAATTTAAGATGACAGGCTAATAATCAACCAAAGGTTTAAACATTGAAGATTAAAAAAAATATCCTGGTAGATCACGATGACCTGTTCACTGGAAAAGTAGAAATATGTGAGCACCCTTGCTATAGGCCGACTTTACCATCTGCTGCAGTGCCCATTAGTTCTGTTTAGTGCAGCTGTAAAACATCAACCTTATACAACATGGTAAAGGGTTCTTTACAGCTCCACAGTAAAAGCTGCGTAACACAGATGATAAAATCACAGAACTTTACTATCCAGTTGGGTTGGAATGTTCAACATCCTAAATTCTCATTAATACTAATATCCAAAAATTATTAAATGCTTTTCACCTCATCTCAAAGTTTAAAAAGGGTTTAAAACACCTCCCTTTGTACCCACAATCATCTCCTTGTTTGGTGCTCAAATGACGTAAATCTTTATCGAGGTTAATGCCTACTATTTTAAACTACGTCCATGTATATATAAATAATTTATTTATTATATAATATAGACATTTTATTAATTGCAATTTCTTTATGATGTTGCTTTCTCTCAATCATGCAAACTGCACATTCTCACCAAGCCATTGCCTTTTCCAGATGTTACTGTCAATGTTTTAAAAGTAAAAGCTCCACTTGCAACACTACCTTTGACTCATGGTGTCTATTGGCAAGCATTCTAAACTACACTCTGTAAGTGCTGTAAGGAAATTCTAAATAAGGATTATTTTAATGACTCTCGGCTGCTGAATGTCTTTTTAAAGTGATGGCACTTGTACATATGCTATGAATCCACAAAGGCCCATGAATCCCCATGCTACTATCATGTCATCTACAATGTTTCCTGTACAGGGAGCACAGGAAACATGCAGGGTAGAACATTCCGGTCTCATTCCTCCTCTGCCATCTGTTAAGCACATGAAATCATACATAAATTATAAAAGCCATTGGTGGTCTGTTAATGCCAACATCTCTGAAATCTGTATTAACGCTTTGGATCTCTAAATCTGTAAGGTATATTACAGAGTTTGGTTCCTGGTGAAAAAATAAAAGCCCAGGACCCCTTTGGTGGCCATGTGTTCATTAAGGCATTTTTATTTTAAAATAAAAACAACCTGAAAACAGACACTAGCTCCATACCACCAAGCTGGCTACAATTAGGCTACATTTATGTAAACGGGGTTCTTTTTTTTTTGTCGTTTTCTGCATCTGCATCATGTTCATTTTGAATTGTTTTTAAATCCTTACTGAAGGATACATTCAAATGATTTTTGACAATAATTTGATTTACTGTTTTACTCTGAATGCTATAAACTTGTGACAGACAGTAGTAGTTGCAGGCGGCATGGTGGCTTAGTGATTAACATATTCACCTCTCATCCCTGAGGATTCTTGCTTCGAATCCCAATCTGGGTGGGGATTCCATGTTCTCCCTGTGTCCACATGGGTTCCTCCAGGTTCTCCGGTTTCCTCCCACAGTCCAAAAACATGGATTAAAGGAAAAAATGGCTGCCCCAATAGTCTGTGTGTGTGTGTGAGTGTATGTCCAGTGATTGGCACCTTGTCATGGGTGTATTCGCCCAGCACCCAAGACATTCTCCCCTGGATGGGCATAGGGGAACCCCCCCGGACCCTTGGAATATATGGATAAAGCTGAAGATAATGAATGAATGAGTAGTAGTAGTTCCGTTACTTAAACTTTGCGAAAACTGAGGTAAAAATAGTTGGAACCCAACAACCGATTCATCTACCCACTGTTTCCAGAATTATACTCTTTGGCCAAAAACATTTTGTTATCCTCATCGGTCAACAACCAATGTTTTTAACTGGATTTACAACTCACTTTTAATAGTCATATAAAACAAATGTATGCCTACCATCATCTCAGAAATATTGCCAGGTTGTGTCCTACCCTCACTCGGTTTGATGCTGATGTTTTTTGATGCTGCTTGTGTGCTTTTGACTGGACTACTGCAATGCTCTTCTCTTGGGGCTTTCTAAGAGTCTCCAGAGATGATAGTATGTCCAAAGCTCATTACACCTGTTCTTCATTCTGTTTATTGGCTCTCTGTGACGGAGAGGATTGAATACAAGGTTCTTCTCCTTACATAACATACAAATGTATTCATGGCCAAGCTCCCTCTTATCTAAATGAACTGCTTGTACCACAGACACATCTACGAGCCTTTCGATCGGTCTATCTCCACTGTCTTCTCCCAGCCAGAACAAAACTTAGCACTATGGCTGATCGTGCTTTTTGTTCTGCAGCTCTACGATTTTGGAATGCCCTGCCTGATCAGCTGAGGAAGCCTGAGAAAACGGATTTCTGAAGACGTTAAAGACTAATCTTTTTAGGAAGACATATGGACAATGAATTGTCATATTTGATTATTTGACTAGGGCGACACGGTGGCTTAGTGGTTAGCACATTCGCCTCTCAGCGCTGGGGATTCCTGGTTCGAATCCCAATCTGGG